>PVKE010020332.1:0-27620 GCA_004027555.1 Craseonycteris thonglongyai
TTAAGTTAGTAAAAATCTATCTTGAAAAAGTGTCGGAAAATCGAATTTTTTAGGTACCGCATGTACGGAATGCTGCTATCAAAAGTTGGGTCTGGAAATTTATTTTCTTCATGAGCCTATATCTCGAAAACTTAATAAGTGATTTAAAAAATAAAAAATAGTTTTGAACATATATTTTACTCATCTACCCATACCTCGCGGGAATGCACCTTATACTGAAACACAGTGTATAAACATAGTATGCATTTCACACCCCTTCTTCCCCCTTAGACTACGCCTATGACAACAAGTCGATCGCGACACACTTTTAAGATAAAAAGTAGATCTTATATACAGAAAAGTTGGCCACCTCTGTTGTAGAGTATAACGTGCTTAATTAGAGGAAAAAATGAGTTTGAATATATGTACCAAAAATCTGAGTTAACTAAAAAAAAAAGGATTGTATGCTTCCAACATATTTGAAGAGAATTTAATAAAATAAGACAAGAAATCAATTATACAAAAAGCATGAATAGTTGTTGCGGAGACAGTATGGTTGGCAAAGCCTTTAGGCTATTTTAATATTGACTTGACCCTTACAGAGCAGTGGGCCAAGCCCTTGACCACAGCCCAAGGTTGCAAGATGAGTTTTGGAGATGCTGGTGGTCCAACAGCATGCATGTGCTTAATACCAGTGAACTCCGTACTTCACATAAACGTGGTCAAGATGGCAAGTAGTATGTTTAATATATTTCATCGCCATTAAACAGAATGATAATAAAAAGTTAGAAAAGACAGACGGGCAAACACGTATGTCATAACTGTTGCCACACGCACACACACATACACACAGACATACACAGACACACCCATGATACTAATGAGAACAGAAGAAACTGTCCCTCTTCTGAGGAGCCTGTGGTGGAAGCAGGAAGGCAGCCCCTGGTGTCCCCGTGCCGCTGCTGGGGGTTTCGGCCCTTCGGGGGAAGCTGGGGAGATAGGACAGACTGCGCAGTGCTAGTCCAGCGGTCAAGAGCGTCCTCTCTGCCCTGAGCAGGGAGCCAGGCAGCTTCCTGACCGCCCCTGTGTGCGTTGCTCAATTGCATGCCCGGCTCCAGACTGATCTGCTCCGGGGACAGAGGTCCAGCAATGTCCAAACCTCAAGGCCGGGAGGTGTCCCCAGGCCCTGAGGCCTCTGTTGTGCATGCAAGGGAAGCAGCTGGCCCTGCCCTGGTGACTCAGTCAATAGAAACTGCCTCTGGGGGTGACATGAGCCTCTCCCCACCTCCTGGGGTGCCCTCCCAGCCCCTTGCCCCGGGCCCCAGCAAGTGCATCTTTGCTGAGCACGGCCTCTGTGATTTCATGGGGTCCGTGTTTCCAATATACCACAAACCTGGTGGCACTTCCTCTCTGTGGCTCCCCACTGTGACCTCAGCATGTGGCTGGAGTCCGGGCATTCTGTGGCTCCAAAGCCACCCCAGGGAGCTGAGGGTTCTCTGTATCCCCAGGTGTGTCATGCTCTGTGTCTCTGGACCAAGTCATCTGGTTCCCACGGTCTTTCCTGAAGGTGCCCTTGGTTGTTCCTGCACTGGGGCTCCTGGGAGGGGGGCAGTCTCTACCCACTGTTCCCCTCACTGGCTACTTCTGAGCCCAGAAGCTCATCAGACGTTGGTCACTGTCTCTGGGGTTAGCTGCCAGAGCATCAGCATCACTGGTCTCTTACTAGGCTGTACCTGGGGTGAGGAACTGTCCATGAGTCTGGTTTTGTCTTATACAGGAGGTGGGATAAAAAGGTCTTACCTCACAGGACTGTGCACAAGGCTGACCTGCTCTGAGAGAACTCCAGACACTGAATGTGCAGCAAGCATCCACCTTTCCTGCAAGTGACTGAAGAACCCACAGCGTACGCTGCAGTCACGCAGCCAGGCAGGTGGCATGTGAGATGTGCTAGCATGCATTTGGTGTCCAACCAGCCTCACACTTAGATCAGTGTAAATGTGGCCTCTGTCACATTCTCAGTGACCTGTTCACACAGCTGGCAGGGGTGCAGGAGGGGACACACAGGTGGCAAGGGGCAGGGCTCTGTGGGTCTGTGCTAAGTTTCAACCCTGCTCTTCATAGCCTCTGTCTCATCCCGTCCTCATGACAGCCTAGTGAGGTAGGTCTCACTGAGAAGGCAACATTAGGGGAAGCCGGGATGGCTCAGTGGGTTAAGTGCTCACTTTGCAGCCCTGGGAACTGAGGATTGAATCCTGGCCTCGGCCCGTGAGGACCCATATGCTGAACTGGGAAGTGCCCCCAGTTTGGTTCTCACCGGGATGAGACCCCGGCCCAGTTCCTGCCCTGTGCAGCCCCGTGCCCACCTGTGGAATGAAACTCTGTGGAAAAACTAATGATGTTCAACTATGGAGACTGTTCTGGGCACTCCCCCTTCTCTCTGTCTCTGTATCTCTCTCTCCCTCTCTCTTTCTCTCTCTCTCTCTCTCTCAAAAACAATAAAAATAAATGTTTTTTAAAAAAGAAGGCAACATTATATATAGCCAGGACTTTAGGAGGCCAGGAAGTGAGCCATGTGGGTGTCTTGGAGAAGAACTTTCCAGGCAGTGAGAATGGCCAGTGCAAAGGCCCTGCGGCGGGAGTAGGAGGCCCACGTGGTCTGAGGCTGCTGGATGGGGAGGTGGAAGGAGAGGCCAGGAGCTAACGGGAGCCCTGCTTTGAGAGCCTTGCAGCATGCTGAAGATGTGCCTTTCCTCTCAGAGATATGACACGATCTGACTCGGTGTTGTGACTTGGGGTCAGTAGCTTTAGACTTAAGCTTCCTGACTCTTCTACCAATTCCTGATCTTACTAACATCAGGCAACATAATTCATCTTTCTAAGCTTGATTTGTATACCCATGAACCATGGTAGCATTTACCTATAGGGCAGTCACGAGCATAGCTGAGGAAGTTCAGGCAAACCACTAAACACAGCTGTAGGGGCAGAGTAAGCACCACATGAACACTGATTACTTTAATTATTCTTAAACTTACCTTCCTAATAAAGGTGACTATTTTACTATAATGAGTTCCTTGTCAATGCGTGCTTCTACCCAGGTGTGGCCATGTGGGCCTGTGAGTCCCCACGTGGGCTGTGTGAGTGCCCACCCGGTGACCTTGCCACTCTCTCCACCCTCTGCAGGCTGGGACAGCTTCTGGGTGCCTCCACAGTCATGGCTATGCCAAGTCCATGGAGAACTGAGATTTTCCTAAGGAGGGAGGTGTTCACTAAAGACTCTGGAGCATGAAAAGTCACTGGGAGCACAAGGTGCCCATTGGGAGGTACCTGCTGCTACGTAACAAACACCCCAGAATCGAGAGCTTGGAACTGCAAAGCCTTGTGCTGTCACAGGTTCTCAGAGTCACTAATCACAGCAGTGGTGCTGCTGGGGGACCCAGCTCAGGCTTCTTGTGAGGTCGCAGACGTGGGCCTGGCTGGGGCTGGGGCTGTGTCCAGGACCGCACCCAGGGATGCTGCAGCTGGCTTACACCTGGTGAGCAACTCGGGTGCAAGCAGGAGGCCTCAGTGCCTTTTATGGTCTCGGAGGTGGCACACTGTTGCCTCCACAGGACAGCTCGTTCTTCAGAGCAAGTCGCTATGTGCAGCTCACACCAAGGTAGAGTATCGAGTAATTTGTGGATCTGCTTAAAACCACCACACTGGGTGTGTGAGTTTGGAGCAAAATAACACTGTCTTAGGTAGGCCAGTTTAATTTTCAGAATGTCCAAAATATGACTCAGACAAACATACTGAGCCTGTGTCAAAGATTCATCATGGGGAAGCCGGGATGGCTCAGTGGGTTAAGCACTCACTTTGTAGCGCCGGGGACCGAGGATCGAATCCCGGCCCCGGCCCGTGGGGACCCATATGCTGAACTGGGGAGTCCCCCCAGTTCAGTTCTCTGTCTGTCTGTCTCTGTATCTCTCTCTCTCTCTCAAAAATTAATAAAAAAAATAGATTCATCATTATAATGAATGCAGGGGCCAGCAAGGTGATAAAGCTGACACACAAATAAATCAGAACAGAGGAGCGAACTGTGCGATTGGCTGGCTCATTTAGGGTTTTTTTTTTTAAGATTTATTTTACTGCTTGAGAGAAGGAGAGAGAGAGAGAGAGAGAGAGAGAGAGAGAGAGAGAGAGAGAGAGAGAGAGAATGGGGAGGGCCCAGAGCAGTCTCCATAGTTGTACATCAGTACTTGTGACGTGGTTTCATTCCACACAGGTGGATGTGGGGCTGCGCAGGATGGAAACTGACCTGGGGCCTCCTGCATGGGAGGTGAGAACTTTTGCTGCTGTGCCATCCTGGCAGTTACCAGTTGTACCACAGTTTAGCATGTGGGTTTGCGTGGGCTGGGATTCGATCCCTGGACCTCATGGTTGCAACACAAGCATTCAACCTGCCAAGCTATCCCAGCTTCCCTCACTCAGATTTTTATAAAAGCTTTATGAATTGCAAGTCAGTAAAACTGTGCCCTTTGGGGTTATGGTTTCTATCAGGCAGAATTCATCTGCAAATTATCAACCTCTTGGTTCACATCTAACTTCACGGTATGGTATCTAATCCATAGTAATTAATAAGTCAAACAAAAGTGTGCTGACAATGCTCCAGCACAACACGGGAGGCCCACACACTCATCATTTGGTCTTACTGTCAAGCTTGGAGAACTTTTCTTGATTTTTTTTTTCCCCTCTTTCTCACTCCCACCTTCCTAGCTCACCCACTCTCTCTGCGTGAGCTGGCGGAGATCTGCCGCACCCTCAGCCTGCTCCACTGGCGGGGGCACTCTGGCGTCTTTCCTTGTTAGGAAGAATGAGGAAGGAGCGTGGGAAGCCCAGGGCAGTGGCCTGAGGACACATGTGACATACACTGGGCTCAGAGGCTCAGAAGAGGGAGCCTGGGCACATGGCATTTTACCTTTCAGGTGAAACAAAACCTGCTTCTCTATAATCACTTTGCAAATAAAAGCCTGTTTGCTTGAAAACACTTTGCCTATAGGCCAGCTCCTGGAGTTTCTTTTCTTTCCTTTTTTTTTTTTGGTTTTTTCATTTCTGCAACTATTTTAGTATCATCTCCATTTTGTCAGCTTATAATCAACTTAATAGTATTGCATAAGGCAGCCTCTACATTTGTTATTTTTTCTGAAAGGCATGTATCACATTAGTGGCTTCATGTGAATAATGGGGTATTTTCTATCCTATGAACAACTTGAATTGTATTTATGCTTGAATACTTTAAGGACTTTTTAGCCCATAAGCCTGAACACAATTTCTCTAAAATTATACCTTCACAGTAAATGGCTATCAGTGGTCCCCTAGTTAATTGTTGCTATGTGTGGACCCTAGCCTTTCATTTGGATCCATCACAGAGAGTGTAAGAATGTTTTCAAAGCTGTATGAATTGTTATACAATCATGTATTATTTTACCACCTGGGGACTGAAGAAAGATCAGTCATGATTAGTGTGAGACATTTTATTTCTAAGGAAATCATCAGACTTGTGAGCCAAGATGCTGAAACACAGATGTCTACAACAACCTGATATTCAATAACAAATAGTTGTAACAGTATAAGGACTAAGAATAACTGATAGTTATAAATAAATAACCCTGCATCTCTACAATGAAATAATATAGCCATTGACTGTGAGGACAGTGATCTATTTGGTGTGGAAAGATGCCCTGCTGTTTTGCTGCTTGAATAGCAAGTGGGGAAGAGTGTAAGTCCTAGGCTGTGGTCATGTGAGAGTCATAAAGGTCACAGGTGACCATGTGTGAGAGCCGGGGGACCATGTATGTCTGTGTGTGGGACTCTGAGGGTCATGTGTGTTCGTTCATGTGTGAGAGCCATGAGGAGTCACGTGTGTCCATGTGTGAGAGCCGTGGGGGTCACCTGTGTTGGTGTGCAGAGGGAAGGCTGTGTTCATGGGTCCCAGTGATGCTCCTGCTGGAAGTCTCAGGTTTTCTTCTTTGCCAATCTGGACTTTCAGGTTTTTCTACAATGGATGGTTAGACCAAAATCCCCTGAGCAGAGAGCTGGAGAGCCACACCTCCAGCACCTTCCTTAGGCCTGAGGGAAGAGAGAGGGGGGGAGATGAGGAGGGAAGAGGCAGAGAGGGGGTAAGAGAGAGCAGGGAGGGGAGGGGTGAGGGGTTGTTCTAAGGTCCCTGAGCTTCAGCCTATGTGAGGCCCCTGGACCTGGAAGGAGTTTTAGCAGGAAACTGAGTACTCAAGGGGAGCTGGGAACCCCCCGGAAGTCTCCAGAACCTTCCTTCCCGGAGAGAGGTGATGAGCAGCGTGCTCCTGAGGTCAGGGTGGCGTGCGGCCACCTGGGAAGCTCCGCTCCTCCCGTCAGTGGTGGTTTCAGGGCCCCTCCCTAGCATGTTATTAAAGGGCCCAGGCACCCCGTCCTGGTTCCCGCAGGAGCAGGAGCAGGAAGGCACACAGACTCCACCAGGACAAAGGACAGTGTCAGGTGTCCTTGGGGAGCTGGCTGTAGCCTCCCCAGCAAGACAGGGCTCCCTCCTGACCCCAGACCTGGAATCCCGCTCTGTGGGGGCTGTTTACACGCTGGTGGGTGGAGAGGCTGCTGGTACCCAGGCCCGGTCAGCACAGCCTGTCCCCACCTAAAACCTCCCTCTACTTTCCAGCAGGACGGTCCCCTTGCTGCAGATCAGAATGGTCCTGAGCAGGGCCCTGTGCTTCCGGTGAGTGTCTGCACCAGGTGGACTTGCTGTCCAGCCTTTTTTGGGGTGGGTGGGCAGCTGGGCATTTGGGAGAAGGTCCCCACCCACCCTGGAGGACTTCTTCCAGCCTCTTCAGTCAGGCAGCCCTTGTGGGGGACAGTGCGCCCCCTGTGTGGAGCTGCAGCCTCTTGTGTCCACAGTGAGAATGGTAGTCAGGGGGCCGGCCTGAGCCCTGCTGTGACACCCACTACAGTGACCTGATGTCACTCCAGCCTTCTGCTTCACTGCCCCCTGATGCCTTTGGGACAAAAGAGTAGCAACAGGACTATTTAGCTAGTCGTTCTGTCTGTCCTCGGGCATGTGCTGACTGGGCACTCGGGTCTGGATGTCACTGCTGTGAATGAGATGAGACCTTGCTGTCACTGAACTCAGAGACTAGGACAGCCTTTCCCAAAATGTCTCTGTGAAACCCCAGCCCTGTGATTACCTTTCACATTGGGGATCCCTGACCAGGCAACTGTGGGAAATACGACTTTTTATGTCCCCTGGTGAGAGGATCACAGTGCAATTCAGCACATTAGGGACTTTGAAGTAGAGACCTGTCTGTGTTGAGCCAACACAGAGCCAGTGTATCCACAGCATCTTTTCCGTGTGACATCCGGGAGACCCACGCTAGTGTACGCTTCCTCACAGAATTCCAGGAAACCCACTGAGCTCACAGATGTAAAATGCAGTTGAAAGTAAGAGGAAAGAGCTTTAAAGAAATTCTTAACTTAGTGGGCTGTGTGGCAAGTGCACATAATTGTCTCTTGAGGTCTTCAGTGACATGAGAGACTGAATTATAATCTGGAGGAGGTTGGAGGTTGTCTGTCTCCTCCTCGTCACTTGGTGGTGGGCAGTCTCGTTCGCTGTGACTCAGCAGCATTGGTGGCCGAGCAGGACGAGGACCCAGGACTGATTTTCCGGCATGACACGGGAAAGGACTGCTTGGCGTAGATACGACTGGGTAGGGAGCAGGGTGCGTTCCAGACCTGGGAGGCTGTGTGGCCGCCCCTCCTTGCCCCACCTCCCCCAGTTGGGCTGAGCCCAGCAGGGCTCCTTCTGGCATAGCAGGAGGAGACAGAGACTGCCTGGGACCAGGGACTCTTCAGGGGGCAAGCTGGACACCCATTGTGCCCTAATTGTCACCCTCCTGGTTTCCAGAATGAAGGACTCAGCACTGAAGATGCTCTACCTGCATGACAACCAGCTTCTGGCCGGAGGGATGCATGCAGGCAAGGTTGTGAAAGGTGGGCGGCAAAAGCAACTCTTGTTACCTGGGTCTCTGCACAGTCGTGGGTGTTGGGAGGGCTTAGGACAGTCACACAAGGCCCAGCACCCACATAGCAGATGGCCACCAGGCTCTGAACAAGGACAGATAAACCTTCCAGTAAAATGAGACACAGGCCCCAGAGCTGCCTGGAGCCTCTATGCAAAGGTGGGAAAGTTTTCCAAGGTGAGTGCTTGTCCTTCACTCACAGGGCACCTAGGTCACACTTTCTTGTCCTGGGACCTAGTGCTGAGGACAGAACAAAGGAGACTTGCCATGCCTCCACTCCGCTGTGGGGGTGGGCTTCTGCCCCTTTTCCCTGGGTCCCCTCTACTCTCTGCAGACCCCAGCCACTCGAAGTAGTGAGACACTGAGAGCTGGTGGTACTATCTGGCCTGGTACTTACTCATCCTGTCCACCAGGCTCCTCCAGGACACATTCATCGGGTGCTGGGACCAGGCAGACCCTCTATGAAGGTTGTGTGTGTATACGTGTGCACATGTGTGCATGGAACTATGAATGTACTGTGCCTGTGTACACACACATGCATGCATGTGAGAGTGTGTGCACAAATCAGTGGGTGCACTGTGCATGTGTGTGCATAGATCTATGAATACATGGTGCCTATGCGCACATGTGTGTGCATATGTGAGAGTGTGCACATATGTATGTTCATAGATCTGTGGGTACACAGGACACACATGCATATGTATGTGCATGGATCTGTGGATGTACTGTGCATGTGTGTGTGCATGTATGCATATATATGTGAGTGTGTGCGTGTGTGTGCATGAATCTTTGGGTGCACTGTGCATAGATGTGTGTGCATATGCATGTGTGAGAGTCTGTGTGTATGTACATGGATCTGTGTGCGCAGTGTGTATATGCGTATGTGTGCATGTGTGAGAGCTATGCATGAATCTGTGGGTGCACTGTGCATGTGCACATTGTGCATGTGTGAGAGCTGTACATGGATCTGTGGGTGCACTGTGCATGTGCACATTGTGCATGTGTGAGAGCTGTACATGGATCTGTGGGTATACTGTGCATGTGTGCACATGTGGGTGCATGTGAGAGAGTATGTGCACATGTGTCCTTATGTGTGCATGGCACAGAGAGGACTAAGACCCGCTCCTGTTCTCAGAAGTCCCACGGGAGGTAGAAAAACATCCAAATAACTCAGGAGAAGCTTCAGAGTAGGGGACATTAAAGGAGGAGGTCGGACCCCCTGGAGGTTGGAGAAGAGGTGGATATGGAACCCTGGACAAGGGGTAGAATGTGGGGGTGGGAAGTGGCACAGTGTGGTCTATATCTTGATGTTTTCTGGACCAACTGGGTGTAGACTACCCTTCCCCACATGCCAGTTCTGAGACCTGCTCCTCAGAGGCCACAACAGGGGATGAGGGGGGAAAGCAGGCAAGGCCCCTGCATCGACTCCCTTCCTCTAGGCGAGAAGATCAGTGTTGTCCCCAATCGGTTTCTGGACGTCAACCTGTCTCCAGTCATCCTGGGCATCTGGGGAGGGAGCCAGTGCCTGTCCTGTGGGACTGGGCAGGAACCGACTCTGACGCTACAGGTGAGTCCTTGGGGGCATTCCCTGTGTCACCGAGCCATAGACTCTGGAGCCTGAAGGCTCAGTGTCCCGTGCCCAGGTGCTGGCCGCTGGTCACGCCCCTCACCTGCACCCTCTCTCACAGCCGGTGGACATGATGGAGCTCTACCGCAGCCCAGAGGAGTCCAAGGGCTTCACCTTCTACCGGAGGGACACAGGGCTCACCTCCAGCTTCGAATCTGCTGCCTTCCCAGGCTGGTTCCTCTGTACCATGCCCGAGGCCGACCAGCCGCTCACACTCACCCGATTCCTGGGGGATGCCGGCGGGGACCACCCCATCACGGACTTCTACTTCCAGCAATGTGACTAGGCAGTGGGCCCTGGGCCTCCAGGCCCCTGCCCGGGCCTGCCCCCAGGCTCCATGTGACGCGCAGAGCACACAGCCACTGTCCGGTCTCCTGCCTCGCAGTTTGAGCAAACCCTGAGACCCAGGCTTAGTCCAGTCCCTCTCCCTGCTGGGTGGGGCTCCTGCTGGGGAACTTGCAAAAACCAAAGGTTCCTCAGGGCTGGGGCCCAGGAGGCGGGGTGGAGATCCTTCACACTTCGTGGTAACTTGCCCAGCCCCCTGAGCCCCACAGGCCAGCCTGTCCCCAGTTGACCCTGTTAGGGACACCAGCTGCCCACCTGAGGTTCCGTCATTCACGCCTGTGCAGGAGAGGGAAGTGGACATAGACTTAGGGACCCGAGGCCCATCCCTCTTCTGCCGTTTGATTTAGCTGCCATTGTATGGGTCCTCTCCGTTCCCACTCACGCTCACCATGGGCCGGAGAGGACGGTGGTCCCCAAGGAGATGGCTTCACCTCAGAAGACGGAGGGTGGGCAGCATGGCACTGTTTCTGAGACCCCAGAGGCAATTAAAATCCACGACGCTGGAGTCTATTTACTTGGAGAGGTGCTCATGACCTATTATGTGAGGAGAGCAAATTCCAAGTGGCATATCTTATAATTTCATCTTCATTAAAAAATACCTCTCTCTATACTGCTGTACAGAAAAAAAAAATCTGAACCAGTTTACTTCAGTTTTGGCAGGGCCAGGGTGCTGACTTTCTGTGCTTTTTATTTATTCACATATTCTCATTGTTGGACAATGACAACAGATTACGTGTGTTGTAACAGAAGAGTTAGTCTTGAGGCGAGTACAGCAGACACTCTCTCTGGTTGTGCTCAGCTCCTTCTTCCCTGGGGTGACCTCTCAAGTGAGCTGCTCTGCGGTGGCAGCAGGGACCAGACCGATTCGGATGGAGGAGGGTGTGCTAAGTCATGTGGCTGGAGTCCCCTGTGCCCTGGCCTGGAGGGGTCACTGCCCCTGAGACTTCAGCGGTGGGATCAGCCTCCCAGAGTCTCCTGTGCTGGGTGAATAGTGTCCCCAAATTTCTTGTTCCTCTGGGAACCTCAGGCGGTGGCCTCGCTTGGACACAAGGCCTTTGTGGGTATGTCAGCTAAGCAGTTGTGCTGCATTGGGTGGGCCCTTCGTCTGCCCTGCCTGCTGCCCCCACACGAGGGTGAGAGGACACGCAGAGACTCAGGGGACGCCCGGGGCTGAGGCCATGTGGAGATGGAGGCAGAGACTGGAGTTGTGCTGCAACAAGGCCAATGGCTGAGGCTCTTCCAGGAGGCATGGTCCCCACAGGCTCCAGGACAGCATGGCCCATGGAGAGAGCACGCGTGTTTTAAACCCCCAAGTCTGTGCTAATTGGTTACGGCAGCCCTAGGCAACTAGTGGTCCAGGTGTCCTGGTGTCCCTACCTGCAGCCCCTCCCACAGGGCACCAGTCATCTCTGTCTCCCCCAGGACAAGGCAGAAGTGATGCGGCGTCACGCCTGAGATTCCTGAGGCCTCTGCCTTGGTCTCTGTCCCTTTGTCCCTTGAGCTGGGGTAACAGCTGTTGTGTTGTAAGCAGCTGATTGAGTCCGGGTGGTGAAACATGAAGCCTCCTGCCAAGGGCCGCTTCCGATGATGATGCCAACAGATCCATTGTAACCGGGGAACTGTGACGCAGAACTAGCCAGGAAGCTGCTCTGGGCACCAGCCCTCGGACACCCACCGCGGGAGGAGTAAATGCCTGGTGCTGCTTTAAGTGCCTGTGTTTGGGGGTGACTTGTTAGGCAGCAATGGATGACTAATATGCAGGGAAGAGAATTAAATGATTTTATTTTATTGTTACTGCAATTTTCTCCAGTACTTTTATTTTCCCTCTCACAATGCACGCCAGCCCTTCTATTTCCCCAAACGTTCTATTAAAAAGACGATCAACTTAAATTTGTTGGTTACTCTCTGTTCTCACAACGTTTAGGTCTCCCTGGGCCTTTCTACCTCCACTTATTTGAGCCAGGAACCATGACTCCAGTGTCCCCACCTAAACCCTGGGGGTGGGGTGGGACCCACATTTGAGCCCAGGTGTGGCCGCTGCTCCTCACCCATCAGACCAGCCTGGCAGGTTCACATTCTGCTGAGGGACTTGCAAGGGGGTAGCCAAGCCCAGGGGGGGTACCTCTGGGACGTCTGGCCACAGCCTCCCAGGCCCCGTGAAGAACACTGCTCCAGGCGCTGGGCTGTTGCTGCAGACCCAGTCCACACTGTGTCGCTGACTGTGCCTCTTCTGGGCAGGTCCCTGACTGTGTGCTCCGATAGGACCTGGCATGCGCCTCTACACAAACTTCCCCTGGTTGTGATACGCCGACTTGGGGTCGGTGGCCCGTGTTTATAGAAGTACGTGACCACAGCATGTGCACTCCAGGCCAGTTGTCAGCCCTGAGGACAGCAGAGTGTCCTGAAGAGCAGAAAGGGTCCCAGGCCACATCACAGGGAGGCGGCGATGTGCTGAAGGAGCCACACATGGAAACCCCCCTTCAGCACTGGTTGGCTTGGAGTGGGGGACACCCTCGTTTTGTGTGATCCCAGGAGGCTCGGGCACCAGTGAGTGGACACTGTGTGGAGCAGCTTTGCTGTGTGACCCGGGCACTGTAACCCAACGACCACACACACTGCTAGGCCCTCTCCAGGGTGTGGTCAGGTGTCTGGCTCTGTGCGATTGAAGCACAGCCTGCTTGTCCCACTTCTCTGGGACACTGGCACTGATGATGTCAGGTCCAAGATCCATCCCATTCTAGGAATTTGGTTTTTTTCCTCAAGGAGATTGGCTGCCTACATTGTCTCCCACGTGCCCTTGGCCCACGAGTCTGGTCTTCACTGTGTTTTCAAGTGCTTAGGACTTAGCTCCCAGTCAGACTCTAAAGCTACCTGACAGCAGGGACCGTGTGCTGTGTGACTTTGTTACATGACAGTGTGGATGCTCAGTGGATGCTCACAGATGCCCTGGTGTCACACCCCATGCTTGGCCTTTTCCACAGAGGGACAGAACTTGGGTGAGGGGTGAGAAATGACTTGCTGGCCTTCGAAGACAGAGGTCGGGGACCACCCCTGCCCATCTCTTCTTCTCTCGCTCCGCGGGCATCTGGGTGTTGGCCTGACCTCTCCGACGTCTTCCCCAAGCCCTTCATGGAACTTTGCACATGGCTCGAGAGGGAGTTACACTAAGGCAGTTGGTCCCCAGAGAGCACTACACCCGAATGTTCTGTCCCTGTGAGTGAGTGGACGGATGGGCGGATGGACAGCTGGGTAGGTGGACAGACTGAGTTTATTTTATGTCAGTGAGGGGCCTTCTCACACATGTCATGAGCCCTACACCTGGCGCCGGCCCAGGCCAGTGTGGATCTGAGGTCAATGTCCTCGGTAATGAATTTCCTTACATGTTGTGGCTCATCGAGCTGCTGCTGGCATTTGGAGCCTGTTGAAAACCGAACACTTGCCTGTCTTCTTTCCAAACACGGCCATGGTCACCACGGTGCCAGCCTGTGCTCTCGTGGCCAGCCTGGCTCCAGACGTCGGAGGTTGTTCTGCCTTTAGTCCCCTGGGACACACCCGCTCTTGTCTCTTCCACATCTAAATAGAATAAAGCCCATGACAGCAAAGAGATGGCGACATGAAGACATCTGACCCCAGCACTGTTTACCTGGAGGCCCAAACCACCACGAACAGTGCCAATGACGGTGGCTACCAGTGGGGTCCAGCGAACACGCACTCCTTAGTGCCCCCACCATCTCTCACCCACACTGTCCTGCAGACGTTGTGGGGTCGCAGGCTCTTCTTCCCGATCCTGGAGCCAATCACAGAGAGGCTGCAGGCCCGACCCACCTGATTGGACAACATCAACCCAAGGCCGGTCCTGAACAGGCCAGGTAAGGTCCCAGGAGCCTGGGGCCTGCAGGTCAGTCGGGGGGGTGGGAGGGGCAGGCGGCATGTTTGCTCTCTCTTTTTCTCTCTTTGCTTCTCCCTTCCACCAACACCTCTCATACTCCCTCTTTCTAACGCCTCCTGGCAACTGTTTAGATGACCAGGTGTCCCGTCCGCAGCACTCGGGGGTGCCAGATGAGTCCAGGGGCTCATAGAAGGAATTGAGGTAGAGGTTAAGTCAAGATTTTAAAAAATATTTGGAACCATAAACTTTAGAAAGTAACTTCAGAGGAAATATCCAGGCCCATGGTGTTCTATGGAGTTTGGGGAGGCTTGGGGATACCTTATAGACACCCCCATGCCAGCTTCAGGGGTCCAAGAAATGCTCGTGGTCTCCGGGGCCGTGCCTGAAGCAGCAAGAGCAGGTCCCTTTTACCCATTTTACTTCTGTTAGGTTTTTGTGTAAAATTTCATTGTGAAACTCAGTTGTGGAAAATACCGCTCTGCCCAGCTTCTCATTCCAATGAAAATAAGTGGAGGCCCAGGGACTACGGGGAATTTCCTTGGTGCAAGAGCACCTGGTGGCAGGACTGGGTGTAGAAGCCAACCTTGCTGCTCCAATCTGCTGCATAGTTCCATGTCCCGCCCATGAGCCCACACGTGGGGAGCTATACAACCTTTGGGGCATCAAGGTCTTGTTAACTTTTATGAGGGAAGCAAATGTCTGTGCACAGAACAATGAAGGGCAGAGTGAGACTTGACCGGAGTGCAGAGTAGGGTGCAGTAGCAAAGGGAAGCCTCCTCAGGCCCCGAGTCACGGAGTCAAACAGTTTGCTCTGAATCTTAGTCACCCCATTCTCTAATTTCATGGTTTTATAGATGCTAAAACTGAGGGTTGGAGGCTAAGCGACATAACCTTATACATCTTGAGTTGTTACTCTGAGCTGATAATTAATTTGGCAGAACGAGATACTCAACTAAAGGGTTGCATGTTCAGTGACCTGAATACCAATGGTTCATGTGAGGGAGGAGTGGCGTTTGAGGCAGGGAAATGAAAGCCAGCCCTGTGTGTCCTCTTGGGAAGGCAAGAAGAAGTCATGAGCCTGGAGGGGGCGTTTAGTGTCCACAGAGAAGTGACAGTCACCCTGACAGTAAGTCAGGGCCAGATGGGGTTGAAGCTGGCCACTTCTGGATGCTAGAGCTAGATGGGGATGTGGTAACAGCCATGAGGCACGAGCCCACCTACCCAGGCAGGCTCAGCTCTGGGCCGTGCCCCTGGCTGACAGGTTTGGGGGAACCTGTTCTCTGACTTCCTGGGGCCCAGTCACAGGCTCACACCCCAGCCAGCTGGACCTGTTCTCAGGTGGCCCCAGTGCAGGTGACTGGAGCTACTGGGGTGGCCGAAGCTCCTGAGGCATGTAGGGCTGGGGAGACCTCAGTGGACTCTGAGGCCAGTTATAGATCAGAGGCCGGGGACAGAGGGAGCTTCCACCTGTGACTGGGGGATTGGGGCACATGGGGTGTCTGTCTCCCACTGCATCACCCTCCTCCTTGGACAGCCCTTCCTTCCATCCTCTTGGTGAGGACCAGTCTCCTCTGATTACAGGGCTGTGCGCCCACCTCCTGGCACGATGTTGTGTGTAAGTCCTCCCTTTCCGGATCAGGGGCCTGAGGTGACACGGGAGATGGGAGGAGGCCAAGTCAGAGGCACAAGGCTCCCTCTCACCCTAGAAACCTCGAGTGCCCTATAATTAAGGCCAGTTACCACCCCAAGAGCAATAGCTATCTTCCCTGAGCCAAGATGCCAGTCATCATGCTCTCTGGTCTCTGACCTGAGACATCTACGAGGGGGTGTTATGAAGCCTACTTTACAGATCCAGAAACTGAGGATCAAAGAGGGGAAACAAATTCCTTGATGTCACCCAGTGCCAGGGCCTAGACTTTATATTCTCTGAGCTCTAAAAGCTCGGAGACAAGTCTGAGTCATGGTGACATCTTTACATGTGACCTCTGTTGGCCTTGACTTCCAGCCTGGACTTCCGAGTCTTACCCATGTTTTGCCTCCTTCGATATTTGGGTGTTTGCTCACAGCTTACACTTCACTGTGTGTGACTTTTGTCATCAATGACTTCCAGCCCCTCAAGAAAGGAGGTGAGATGTAATGAACATGTAGTGGACTGGCCTCTGGCTGCCCTTCCTCAGGTTTCCCCATGGCCCATCCTGCCTCCGGTGTGGGGGCCAGTTAGGGCCCCAGGAAGGTACAACTTGGCTGGAAGGCAGGATTCATGCACAAAACACGCAAATGACAAAGCGGACGCCCCATTATGGGTTCAGGCCTCCTAATAGACTGTTGCTGGCCAGTGCGTTAGGCACGGTCCTGGGGGTCCAGCTGGCAAAGCCCAGGCTGGACCTTTATTTTTTGTTGCACAAGTAGAGCTGATTTAAACACCCACTGTCATTAGCTAAGGGCATTACAATTAGCTGTTCTTGAGAAAGAAAATGACTTGGAGGCAGTGGTAATGGCTCAGGGCTCCTGCCCTGGGAGGGAAGGCGGACTGCCCAGACCTGAGTAGCTGATGAATGCCTCTGAAACCCGCCAGGCAACGAGCTAATGGGCCGCACGGCTTTGATGTGGTAAGCACTGGCTCACCAGGTTTCTCCCCCTTCCAGTGCATAGCCACCCTCCCAAGCCCAGCATTAGAACCGCAGCCAAGCCCAGTGACTGTCACCAGACCCACTCCAGCTCTTTGCACTTGGCACCCAAACATGGGTGCCCCAGAGCTCACGTGCCCGATTTGTGGATTTTTTTCTATTAGCAAGTCTTTAAGATATGTGAGAAGCAAATCACACTTTATCATGCAATCAGTTGATACCTTTACTAAAGAGAATGAACACCTAGAAAAAGTTGGGGCAGGGCCAGAAAACCTGAGTGCGGCTCACTGTACCCCAGAGACACTGCAGCCTCATGAGAGTTTCTACAGAAGGGGGCGGAGGGGGCTGCCCCAGCCCACAGTGACACGGGTGACATAGGAGCCCTTCACGGCACTGAGCTCCACTGAGCAGAACTGGTAGGGAGGCCGGGACAGAGTTCCAGCCGGGCGCCCCCAGACCAGGCTCATCCCTCCCAGGGTCTGCAGAAGGCAGGATGATGCCCCTGAAGGCGTCCACGTCCCACTCCCCAGGCCCTCTGTCACCATAGGGCAAAAGGGACTTTGTGGGTGTGATTAAGTTCAGGATCCTGAGGTGGAGAGACAATCCTGGAGTCCTGGGGGCTCCATGCCACCATGGGGTCCTTGTAAGAGGGAGGCAGGCAGGAGAGAGTCAGAGATGGAAGGTGCCGTGCTGCTCATTTTAAAGCTGAAAGAGGGGGTTGCGAGCCGATGCAGGCAGGCGGTTCCTAGAAGCTGGGAACGCAAGGGCACAACTCTCCCTGGAGCCTCTGGAAGGACCCAACCCTGCCCATACCTGCGTTTTAATCCCGTGAGGCCCATTTCAGACATCTGGGTTGTTTTAAGCACCAAGTTTGTGGTCATTTGTTACGGCCACCCCGGGAAACCGATTCGGGCCTCAGGCAGGTGTGTGCAGGGCCACAGTGAGGGTGTGGCTGGCTGGCTGCAGCCTCCCCTCAGGTTAGTCCCTCTCCATTTCACTAGGATCCATGGTCGGGCTCCAGGAGAGCAGAGCCCGTGGTGTCAGCTTGGAAGCTCGGCTTCCACGACAGTGGCCATGGCCCCAGGCGCTCATCTCAGGGGTGTAGGTGTGCCCCCAGAATGATCCTGCAAGGCAAACTCCTCTTCCCATCTGACAAGTGGGGGGCCTGCGTGAACAGGAGTGAAGGTAACTGTGGTAGGCGTTGGGCCAGTCAGACCCCAGGGCGTCCCCCAACTTGAGTTCCACATGCTTCAGGAGCTAAGGACAGAATGGGCGTGAACTCTCCAGGAGAAACAGTGAGCAAGCAACTCAACAAGCAAGAGAACAAACAAGGGCAGCGTACCCGCTGGAGGGCGAGGGTGGTGGCTGGTCATGGTGACAGAGGGGGGTCTGGGAGATGTGAGCTGAGGCTGGAGGACAGGAAGGGGTTGGGTGGGGGAAGGAGCAACAAAGCATAGGTCCTGGGACAGGAGGGGGCTGGGTGTTCCGATGGCTGTGGAAGTTGGGGGGCTGTAGCCAGGAGGGCGAAAGAGAGGGTGAGGAGGTGAACAAGACCACCCAGCTGGATTGGGGGCATGGGGGACAGAGTAATGGCTTCGGGTCATTTTAAGTGCAGGCAGAGCCAGGGGGCGGTTTTAGGCAGAGCAGAACTGCTGGGCACCAGGTTCTAATGGTCTAGATCCCGCCTCTCTGTGGTATGACGTTCACATGTCGGGGCGACTCTGTGCCTTCTGAGGGTGCTCTGTGTAACTGTGGTTCACTGGTGCCCAGGGCAGCTGCTGGTCAGTGGGAGGCAACGAGGAAGTGAAAAATCCCCAACAAACGGGTGGGTGATGGCAATACGAGGAAGCTACGGTATGCTGCAAGGTGACAGAGACTGTAGTGGTGTAGGGGTGGCGTGGCAGAGGGGGCCGCATAGGGCACCACACATGTAAGGGGCCTTGAGGAAAAAGTAGCTTTCCAGACAGAGAGGGGAGGGGCATCCAGGAAAGAACGAGTCGGGGGTGTGATGACCAACGGTCCCCAGCACACCTGGGCGAGGAGAGTCATTCACGTGGCTGGGACCCAGGGCTGGTGGCTGAGCAGTTGCTGAAAACTAGGATGGAAGGCAGGTGGGGAATGAGTGCGAACACCTTGAGTAAGAGGTTGGACTTTGTCCAGGAGGCCTGGGGGAACCATGCAAGCAGGACCCGGATGTTAAGCCTGGGCCCCAAGGACAACACAGACCACCGGCTGCTACGAGGGCCTCAGCTCAGCTCATCTTCCTCTTTGCCCACCTTGCCCACCTGCCTTCTGCTTGGCGCTGCCTTGGGGTCAGCATTTGTGCCCTGGCCCCACGGTTGGCCTGACCCGTCCCTTCCCACAGCCGCTTGTCTCTGTGGGTAAGCCAGGGGGGTCGTGGGCACAGCTCCCAAGAGAAGGGCCAGTGAAGGTGAGATGGGTCAAGGTCTCCACTTAAGTCAAAAGCCTTTTGAGCATCTAATATGTGCCAGTTCTGTGTTAGTGCTCCAGAGAGGAAGAGGGCACATGAGATTTAGAAGATGCGTTCTTACCTTATACAGACATGGGGTAGTGGGGACATCAGGTGTTATTTATAAAAGCCAACACTTATGGACTGTTTTCCACAGACCCTGAAACCAGCACTCGATGGATGTTTGGCCCTGGGGACTTCTGAATAAGAGATGGGAACAATGTCTGACAGCTGCAGTTCAGAGATGCCATTCCCCAAGGCCTGTCCCTTAAATTCCTCCTCCTACCTGGCGACCACACCAGCCCATCAGAGCTGTTATGACATAACTTCTGGGAGAGGCATGCTTTGGGTCTTACCCACTATTTACATCGCTGAGTGACCTGGGAGGTCAGAACCAGAGACAGTAGACAGGTGATTGGAACCAGCATGGTACCCTGTCAGTACAGGGGTCTCCAGGTGAGGGGTCAGGAGGTGTGGGAGGTCAGGGCCGTCCAGGCAGAAGAAATGGCCACATATAGGCCTGAAGGAAGTCCTGAGTATGGCTGCCTGTGTATTAGTACACACGTGTATGTGTATGTGTGTTCCAGAGCATGTATGTGCACATGCGTGTCTGGTGTGTGCACACGTGTGTGTGGTGTGCATGCAGGAATCTGTGTCTACCTGTGTGCACATGTGTGCTCTGTGTGTGTGCATGAGTGCCTGTGTGCACATGTGCTATGTGTGCATGTGTGTGTGTGCTGTGTGTGTCCACAAAAGACTGCAGACGTAGGCCATGGTTGATATATAGAGGGCTGTGTCTTTATTCCAGATATCTCAGGAGCAACATCATATGAGAAGGTGTGTCTAGGCTCCTGTGTGTCATTCCAACCAGGATTCACAATCCAGTCACATTTCTTGGACCATACTTGTATCTTGTTATCCACCGCACATTACTGTAGGTCATGCAAACAACTGCTCACACCATGGGACACAAACTCCATTAGCTGCGCAGTACCATGCAGCCCCAGGCAGGTGTAAACCCAGATTTAGGGATGAAAAGTGAAAGTGAGGAAGAATACAACCATTTCCGAATGAATATGACAGAAATGAACAAGAGCATAAACAGAAAAGGTATCACCCTGGTTGAAGCCACTGGCATGTGAGTTATGTGAGTGCCTGTCTAGTTAGGTTTTATGTTTGGTAATGGAAAGGGTTTGCTAGTGTTTTGCCAACAGTCTACACCCTGAGCTTGCTGGTGCCCGGAGCCTGCAGTGCCGCCTTCGACCTGAAGGTGGTGACAAAGACCAAAGTCCGAGGTCTTTGTGGGCCTGAGCTATGAGCAATTACGCAGAAGTCCCCTTGTTTTGTGTCACTGGTGTCAGTCCTGGCCCCCAAGTCTCTTGCAGCCAATGTATGCTTCTCAGACTCCATCCTTCCCAGCAGCAGCGTCCTAGGACCTCGAACAGGAGACACAGGGCCGTGAACCCCAGGACCTCAAAGCCTGGTAGGGAAGAGACATAGATACCCTCTTAGGTCATGTGCCTGATCCCTCCTCTCTGTGACCGCAACACTGCAGTGAGTCCTCTGCTCCCACCCTCATCCCCGTCAACCTGGAGGACACTTTGCCCAGCCTATGGACACTGGAGCGAGACTCTGCTATGTGGACATTTCCCACCCATGTTCTGAGGCCCCAGGTACAAAGGCCAGCCTGGTCATGTGGCTGCTCCACGTCCAGGGCTGCAGCCTGGTTCCATGGAACACGTTCAGGGCATGCTTGTGGGTTTATGGGCAAGATGGGCCATCGTTGTGACAATTACTTTAGTGTGTTGGCTTGACTGGCTGAGGGACCCCAGAGAGCTGGCACAGGATCTCTGGGTATGTCTGGAAGAGATTAGCTTTGAATCAGTGACTGAGTGGAGCAGACCCCTCCCCAAGGTGGGCCTCACCTGCCCACTGAGGCCCCCACAGGACAAAAGGTGGAGGAAGGGTGGGTTTACTCTCTTCTCTGACCTTGGACATTGGCTTCCCTTTGGATGCAGTCTCACACCCGTGGTGAACAGACCAGGTGAGTGGAGTTGGAACATCAGAACATCCACCATTCTGCAGCCCAAGGACTGGGTTCCAACCGACAGAAGTGCCTTCAGCCTCAGAGCAGTTAACCTCTGGTTCCCTGACAACTTTACTGTGACAGAGGGTCCTGGGCTGTCCTCCTGCCTTTCTGTGTGTATTTGCTGAGTCCTACCTTTGATTCTGTGGTGAAAGATGGGTGTGGGGTTTGAGTCCCCAGCCTTCAGGAGCTCCAGAACCACCCCTCACACCCAGTTCTCCCTACCCCTGTTCCCTTGCCCAGAGCCCCAGACTTAGTGGGTAGCCCGCAGTGACCATTGAGTCAACAGCTCTGAGTGACTCTAAGCACAGATGTGAACTGAGAGGAAGACCAGAGGCCTTGTTCATGTATTCTCAAGAGCATCCTGACCCTCATCCAACGCTATGTCCCCTGCACACCGTACACCTTGGAGGACAGCAGCCACACTGTGCACAGAATGGCAAGTTTACTGTTAGATGGCAGTTTGCCCTCAGAGTACCACAGTTTCTCAAATTCTCTTGACCTCTTATATGAGGATCGGCGGGTTAAAAATGGAGATATCTGGGTCCCCTCCTCAAATGGGCTGCTACAAATGTGTAGGGCCGAGCCCAGGAACCTGGATCTCCAGGAAGCCCGGTGATTCTCAGGGGGACTGAGGATCCCCATGCACTGAGCTTCACCTCCTCCAGGATCAGCCTTGTGGAAATTTGACGCTGGTCAGTGTACATGTGTTTCTATGACAACATGGGAATCACTAAAACAGGAAGCTGATGATCAAAACATAATGCTGCCACAAAAGCATGTGCCACAAATGTGACCAATGTGTCACTTTCTGCTGGGCTCGTTAGTCACAGGAGATCATGGAAAATCACTGTCACTGACAGGCTGCTTGTCAGTCAGTCCTCACCACAGCGGGCTCTCAGGATGGCCCACATGGAAATATGGGGAAGTTGTTTCTGGGAATTTGTTAGACCAGACTTCACAGGGCAGGACGGGGAGGGTGGAGGTGTGGCCTTTGGGTGCCAATTCAAGGTTGATGGTACCTCCACCTTGTCCTGAAGGTCGGGTGTCTCCCCTTACAGCACTGTACTTGGGTGCACTTCTGTTGTCCCTTGCAAATAACACTTCCCAGGCTGGCCAATGACTTAACCAGGGGATGGAAGCCGTGGTCCTGAAGGGGTCCTGGCGGGAGGCTCTCTGCTGCAAGTGGGTGCTGGCATCTTAGCACTGTCTTCTTTGTGGCCCTGGACCCTTAGCCATCGGGGCAGAGAGTGGCATTTTCACTTCCCTGTGTGTACAAATGAGCACAGAGCTGCAAGGTCACGGCGTACGCCTGTGCAAGCTCCGGGGCACTACCTGCTGGTTGAATATGACAACACGATGACGGCTGTCAATGACGGGCCCTATGCTTTAAAAGCCAGTGCTTCTGATGATTGTCTAGCCGATGACAATAAAACCGAGAAGAAAGCTTTTCCAAATTCACTCCATGGAGCCACACACAGGCGCTTGAAGCCAAGAGGTGAGGGAAAGATGTGGCTCTGAGGTTTCCAGCGTGCTAGGAGGATGGTTCAGCAGGAGAGCAGCACAGGGTCCCCATGGGTGACTTCAAGCAGGGGAACGATGTGTCCAATATGCCTCCA
Organism: Craseonycteris thonglongyai; assembly: GCA_004027555.1. Taxonomy (NCBI): domain Eukaryota; kingdom Metazoa; phylum Chordata; class Mammalia; order Chiroptera; family Craseonycteridae; genus Craseonycteris; species Craseonycteris thonglongyai. The sequence goes on from PVKE010020332.1 coordinate 22,682, forward strand.
AACACAGTGCTTCTGCCTGCTGCCTGGAGAGCAGAGGCCAGCAGAGCCTCTCACGGCCTGCCTGCTTTGGCTGCTGCCTGGAGAGCAGAGGCCGACACGGCCCCTCCTGGCCTCCCTGCTCTGGCTGCTCGCCTCCAGCCCAGTAGAGGCCGGCACGACCCCTCACGGGCTTACCTGCTCTGGCTGCTCGCCTCCAGCCCAGTAGAGGGCCTAACGTCCAGTGGCCGCTGCAGGATGGCCTGGAGTGCGGAGCGGACGTGGGGCACAGGAAGGAGGTGGGGCTGACACGTCGTGGTGAACAAATGCAGAATGAGGTCCATCAGCAGGCCTCCAGTGTTGGCGTCTGTTGAGGGGTGCTTCTATGGCTGCGTGGTGGTTCTAGTCACTGGCACAGGCACAGGGGAGAAGGTGGCACTTCTGGCAACAAGAGAGATGCTCTGCTTTGTGCTGTTTGGAGGTGGTCACTGGCTGTTAGGTTTGCAGATCTGGAGTTCAAGTGAGGTTTAGAGTGAGAGTTAGAGCTCAGAGTTTTCAGTATAGGATTGAACGTGTGGGGTGAGGGCAATGAGGGGATTTGTGTAAAAGAGAAGATGGTCCAGGATGCAGAGCTATTTTAGGACCAGGCAGAGGCTGCAGGGCCTTCAGTGGAGGTGTAAGGGCAGGGCCGTGGAGGGACGAGCAGGGGACGCGGAGTGTGCACGTTAGGACAGGGGCTGGCCTCAGAGCGAGTCAGCGGTGTGGACGCTAACACTGCACCCAGTCTGGCAAAGCTCAGAGTGTGCATTGTTGCCGGGGGGCTCTGAGACCCCCCGAGCACTGTCAGGACAGAGGTGGAGCAAATGTTCAGCCAGGGGCGTCAGGAGTGAGTTGGGGGTGAAACCCCGGAGACAGCACAGACAATGCTTGTGCTAAATCTGCTGCCAGAGGGGAAAGGGGGTTGGTACGGTTCGAGGGAGATGTGAGGCCAAGGGAAAGGATTTTTCAAACCTGACAGGTTTAAACGCAATGTATTATAAAAGCTGATGGGAAGGAGTGGGTGGGAAGGACGGGGACGCTCTCGGGGTTTGATGCTAAGTGTGTGGGCTCTGCAGGACATTCATGTGAGTTCAGATTTACACTCCGCCACTTCTTATCTAAGTTGAATGAAGTGAACACAGTAGAGTTACCTTAAAATCACAGGTGTAGCAGAGTCACACACTTTCATCTTTTCCTAATGCATCTGGGAGAAAAGTACTGGTGACCTTCCTCAGACTTAAGAAATCTTCTCAGCATCTACACTGTTTAAGAATATGGGAATGCTTTGCTGCATTATTTCCAAGGCAACCATTTCATTCTATTATTGTGAAATAACTGTCCCAAAACTTAGTGGCTTAAAAAAGAGAGAAAGAAGACAGTGTTTATTCTGTGTGTGAATTTACAGCTGACCAGGCTCTGTGGGGCCACCCAGTGTCAGTGAGGGGCTCAAGGGAGGGGGCTGCAGTCACCTGATGGCCTGTGGACTCAGTCTGGAGGTGACGCTGGCTCCCTCCGGACCCCTTGGCCACTGCAGGCTGCTTGGGCTTCCTCACAATGTGGTGACTATGTTCCCAGAGTGTGTGTCTTGAGGGCTAAAGGTGGGCAGGAGCTATGCAACTTCTGATGACCTGACTTTGGAAGTCACTCAGTGTCACACTGCATTCATTAGCAGCATGTCAGCAGCGTCAGCTGCATTCAGGGCAGGGGGATGAGACTCCAGCTCTCAATGCAAAAGGCTCAAAGAATGTATGGGCTTGTTTATTTAGTTTTTAACCAGAGCAGCAATGCATTGCCCATTAAGACAAAAAATGAAAATTACAGTGTTTTTCAGGGTGATTTTTACAGGACACAACAACTCCCGAAGCCTTTGGTGTTTTCTAAGACCCTTTCGTTTAGATAATACTTGCAAGGGCACATTTGTTCTAAGAACAGAAAAGCTGCTGGCAGGAATGAATATTCATGCAGGTTTCCCCCATGAACAGGGGAAAAGCAGTAGTCTGCTGCCCTTCTCAGGGACTGCTTCTCAAAACGGACCCTCTGAGCTAGTTCATGAGGCAGAAGCACCTCCTCTCACTGGACGCCTGTGTCGCCGGGACCTCCCCGCCTGGCACGATGAGGACAAGCACCACAGGTGATGTCGCCTGTACGATAAGCAGGCCTCCATGTTACCGCAGAAATGGAAAAGGACGAACGAGCACGTTATTGAGTGATGGAGTGAGGAACACAGCCATGTCTCCCACCGTGGGCGAACGTGTGTGACAGCAGTCAGCACGGCAGAGCTTTGCAGGGACAGAGGAAGCTGCCTGGGGAGGGGGACCCCCCAGGAGGCCCCGGCAAGGCACATGCCCAGGGTAGGAGCTGCTGCGTGGGAGGGAAGGAGGACAGCAAATGCGCACAGGTTTCAGTGTGGGCTGCTGGGGAGCTGGAAAAGCCTCCTTCCACGGGTTCTGTTTTGTGGCTGTGAGGGAAGAGGAGGAAGGAGACGGAGCTAAGTGGGAGAGATTTGAAGTGTCTTTTGTGGAGACAGGACAGCCAGCAAATTGGAGAAATGTGAAGGTGTTGCTAGGGAACCACAGAGACCGGTTGCTTTGGGTACCAGCGCTGTGCAGGGCTGATCTGCTGTGGTCTCCAGAGGCTCGGTGACTTTGGTGTGCGGGCCAGAGGGTGGATGCTGGACAATGCAGAGTTTTGCCAATGGTGGGGGGAGCGTATTGACAAAAGAATGGCCCAAGGAAGAGGCTGGGGGGAAATGAAGGTGGGAGGAGCTGATGGAGCAAGGTTGACTAAGTCAAAGGACTGGGTCCCTGGTGATGAAGGACATTACAGGGGGGGAATGCAGAGAGAGTGAGGGAGAGCAGGGGAGTGGAGGGAGGGTGAAACAGGCCACAGGACGGTCGGTCCACGTGAGAGGGTGGGCTTTTGAACCTTTATGAGTTACAGAGGTTGAGCGGCAACAGGGCACAGGCTGTGGCCCTGAGGATGGATAGAAGCAGAAGTCACTGGAGGTGAGAAAGTCAAGGGGCTGAGAGGTCCCTTGGGGTTTAGAACAAAAAGTAAGATGTGGTTCCAGGTGCCAAATACTAACACATGATGCAGGTAACAGGAGGTCAGGAGCTGAAAGCTACCGTGAGGGGTAGGCTATGCTCTCCCCTGACAGTGCTGGGCTCCTGTTTGTTTTGGTTGCTGTGTTATTTAACGAGGTGGCAGGTATCACATCTGATCTCAGTGAAGAGGGCATCCGATGTTGGCTCTGACTTCCCAGCCTGAGCTTTGCAGTGTAGAGATGCCAGCTCTTTCTCCAGGAGAGAGCCCCTGGGGGACAAGTCCTGGGAAGAGCCAGCTGGCAGCCCCCGCAAGCCCTGGGGGCTAGCCAGTCACTCATTTACAAAACAACCATCGCCACCTCCTGCGCCGATGCTGCTCTGGGCACTGGGATGTATCTGTAAATAAGGCACAGGAAGAAGTTGATGTTCCAGAGGGGGTGATAGAGGGTAAACTCCCCAGGAAACAGTCTAATTTCGGATAGAGAGAGACTGTGGAGAGAAAGTGGACGGGGCTCTTGGCTGGCGAGCAAAGGGTGTGTGGAGGAAGCGGGGATTTGTGAGTCACAGATGGTGTCCTCCAGGGGGAACAGGGTGCAGTGGGACCTGGGTCGCTGACAGCCTTGACAGACCGCTGGATGAACAACTGGTGGAAGAGACAGCTCTGCTGTAAAGCTGGGGGATGCAGCACACCGGGGGCTGCGAACCGAGTGGGACGGTTGCGGCCAGGGTTTCCATCGCACTGTGGACAGGAACCTCTGCTACTGGCTCGGCCTCAAGGCCAAGGACAGATGCTCACAACCCTGCCACTGGAGGGGCCGCCGGCTGTGGGGGCGGAGGCAGCCGCGTGCAAGCCGCTCGCGCAGGAAGCAGCAGTGGTGTGTCGAGCTGAGCAAAGGGAAGTGGCTAGCCCTTCAGATGCGACACTTTCAGGCTTAGAGGAGACTTTTTCTAGAGCAAAGAAAAGGAAGTTGTACTCACCAGGGATTAGTAACCATAGATTTACATTCCTAATAGTTTGGGGGGAGACTAGGAACAATACTTGGGGAGGGGAGAGAGATGTGTCCAAGAGCAACCTGGGCTCCGGGCATGTGTCTGTGCCCTGGTCACCTCCCAGCACGGCCCTCCTGCCATCCCAGGTGCTCCTATGTCCTCACCTGGGTGGCTCTTTCAGATTGTGAGGAAGATATATTTTTCTGGCTGCAGTGAAAGCCCATCTTTATCCACCTGGACACCTCCACTGGGGTCCCATCCTCCCCAAGGTCCCACCCCCCTGGGGTCACATGCCCCCCCTCCCCCAGGGGCCCTGTTCCATCTCCCCTGGGGCCATATCCCCATCAGCATCTCATTTGCACCTCAAACACCATGCAACTTAAATTAAGCATTTCTGTCCGCTGCTCTCAAGACACTCTGGTCCTCCTTATGTCACCTCCATAAATGATTCTACTGTCCCCTGTTACCTAAGCCAAAAATAAGAGTATCCTTGATCTCCACCTTCAGTGGTCACTAAGTTCTATTGAATTAACCTAATTATTTCTAGGGCTTGCTGTCTGTCCAGACAGTCCTGTCCATAGCTCAGATCTTGTCTCCTCACCTGTGGGCTACTGGGCAACCCCCCAACCAGCCTCCTTGACGCACGTGCCTTGTGCTCCACCTTGGCCCCTGCTGCATCAGGTGGTCCCCATGATCTTCCACGGTTCCCATGTGCTCTTCGCATAGAGAAGATCCCTGATATTCTGGGACCTGCCAACCCCTGCTCGTCTCCCCATCACCATCACAACTCCCTGCCATGCAGCCTGTGACAGCCACCGGGAGCCTTGCTGCCCCCAGGACTTGCTCTCTCACAGGCTGTCTTTGTTTTTTTTTTTTGTTTTTTTTTTTTA
>PVKE010020333.1:0-27590 GCA_004027555.1 Craseonycteris thonglongyai
TCCCAACTATCTGGAACCTGGCCTGTTGGCCCCTAGTTCAAGCTCTTTGCATTCTGCCTGCTCCAAGCAGGCTGTTTGCCTCTAAGAAGGCAGAGCCTGTTGGGGAGCTGGGAGCTGCCAACAGGAATGCTAGGAGCCTTTGGACCCTCCGCCATGAAAACTATCACAGAATGTGCAAATGATAAACATTTGTGTCATCTTCGTGTCGCAAGGAAACTCTTCCCATTTGGCAGAGCCTTCTGAAAGGGGGCGTATGATTTCAAAGGATTATTTTATCAAAGGATTGGTTTTATCTTTATTCTTTTGGAAAAACCAAATGCCCAATGCACCTGTGTTGTCTTTCTTGAGTTTTGCTCTTGTAATCGGTACCTTCTGTGAAGAGGGAGCAGAGGAAAGTGAGAAGAAGCCTTTGTGTGTGCCTTTTAGTCAGCCATAGATGTTTTCAGCTGGATGGAAAAGTAGGTTGGGTCTTCTAGAGCCTGTTTGTATAGTTGAGTGGGTGATGTGTCCAACCTTCTAAACTTGGAAAAATCTACTGTTCACACTTCATTCATATGTTCCCTAGTCCTTGGAAAATGAATTGCTTTTGAAGAATTTATGTTCCCATCTGCCACTTCTGTTAGTAAGGCTGGTATTTGTGACTGACTGATGTGATTATGGTGAATTCCTGGGGCCTTGGTGAGTTGATGTTGTGCATCTGCAGCCTGAAACTTCGGGGTTCTCATGGGGTCAAAGGGAGGAGTCTGGATTTGGTGTTTCTTGAATCACCATGCCTGGCTGAGGGAGTCTGTGTTTGCTTACCGCCAGGTGGTTGGTGCCAAGTAGTGGCACATTCCTACTGCTACTTTGCAGCCAGCAAGAGAAATGAGACAGAGCAGCCAGCAAACTGGTATTTTGAAGAATCTGCTCTGTTTTTCAGTGTGAGGGTGGGTGTAGCTGGGGAAGTGGTAGGAGTCTGAAGCCTAGGGAGTGATTCTGTCCTAAAGAACCAGCTGTTTCCTGGCTGGTGGTCTTGAGAAGAGCAGGTGCTAAGGGAGAAATGGATAGAGGCAAACAATCAGCACCACGGAGAGCACCATGTTTCTTGCCATTTAGGAAAGACTTCCTTCCTAACAGCAGTGAGACTTGCCTGATGTCTGCGCCTTCCATAATCTGCTTTGATCATCTTCAGAAGGAAAGCAGTTCCTTCTGCCCATTCTGCTCATGGGGAGACTGAAGTTCAAGGGGTGACTGGTTGGAGATTGTGGTGAGTCAGTAGGTCACAGGCAACAGGACTGACAGCCTGATAAGGTAGTTGTGCCAGACAACCACTTCTGCTTTCTGCTCTTGTTGTTATACATAAGGCACAAGGAGAACAATCTTTAAAAAAATTTAAATGTCGTTTTCAGTAGAATTAGAGAATAGATACAGTCTGTGGGGTTTGAACTATGTGCAAGGGCTGCCCTGTTGGCTGGGTTTGGGAGAGGCCACTAGGGGAATTGAAGAGGTTTGGAAGAGAGGCAGAAGGGCACTCCAGCAGCAGATGGCAGAGAATGCCAACAAAATGTATGTCCCAGATGAGCAGGGACGTCCTGAAGAGCCCCCAGCTCTGTCCCTTATTAGCAAACATTAGGCAGGAGCTAACATGAGCAGAACTTAAGGAAGGGCCTCCTAGGCCTGTTTTTCTTTGGAGAAGCAGAGGTAGTGGGCTCATACAAAGGATCCTCCAAAGAGACCTGTTTTTTAGGAAGTAATGTCTGTGACAGCAGAAATAATGTCCTTCCTCACGCTTTCCTTCCCTCCTCCTTCCTTAATATTTTTCTTGCAGTATAAATACATACAGTGAAGTACACAAATATTTTTTTAACTTGACAAGCATACATATGTGTACGCTTGTGTGACCACCACCCACATCAAGATCTAGAGTGTTTTCAATACCTAGAAGTCTCCCTGTGCTCCAGTCATTACCCTTTTCCACAAAGAGACCTTTTTTTTTTAATAGTGAAAGCCTACCCTGCTCTCTCTTTTCAGTCTACAGGAACTTTCTGGAAAGAGCTGGTCCAAGAAAGTCCACCTCATACAATGATAAGTAATGAAAGAGAAATTGAGGGCATTGGTAGAATAAAAGCAAAAATATTATAGGGAAACATGTCAACAGTAACCACAAAGATTATCCCCAAATAAGGAACATTCCCAGGTCTTAGGATGCAGATAAAAATTGTAATTAAATATTTCACAATGAATTTAAAGAAATCAGTGAAGCAGTAATTTCTATGAAGAAAAACCACAGTGCAGAAAAATAATTCTGGAAGGGATGACAAGATGGCAAGAGGTGATGAAACATGAGCTGTCAGAACTCAAGGAGGAAATGGGAGGAAAAAGGCAAATCTTTCTCAGAAATGAAGGTAAAGTTGGAAGGCTCTCAAGGGAAAATAGACACTGGAAAATGTAGCGTGGGACATAGACAATTGAAATGAGAAAGGTAAATATATGTAATTGACCTAAGGAAAGCATTCATAAAGATTAGACAGAAAAACTAATTAGATTAGACGTAGGAGACAGGCAATGGAAATCTAACATAAACATAATTTTAGTCCCTGAAGGAAAACACAAAGTAATTGAATATAACAAATATTTAAAATATAAATTAGAAAAGCTTTCATGATGTAAAGAAAACTTCAATCTAAATGTTGAAAGAACACAGTTTATGTGTTGGGAAAGAGTTAGCCAGAATGGTTAGTACCAAGATATAGCCTTATAAAGTTTTAGACATTAAAGATAGGGAATAATTCTTTTTCTTTCCTCTTTGTCCTTCCCCTTGTCTCCTGTCCCCTTCTCCCCATCTGTCTCCTCCCACCTCCCCTTCCCTCAGCTCTCCTTCTCTGCCCTCCTCTCCTAGCAGGTTAGTGGGTGGGTTTGCTGGTGATAAGCACAGAAAGTGGCTAGAATGACTGGGAGATTATAGGGGGCGAATAAGTTAATTTCTTGAGCAAGTAAATGAATATATAGAAGATAATAGGATCCAAGTTTTTCTCTGTTTGAGAAGAGATATATAAACATGGACAGAGGGAAGGCTAGAAAGAACTTGGGGTGTTAGAATGGAATTAGAAGTGTCGGTACACACACATACACACACACTTACACACTCCCTCCCTGGAGTATTTAGAAATGATCGACACCATGTGAAAAGAAAAAGTCTCTCTCTAACATCTTAGTAAAATATCATCTAGGGACTCTGTGTGGAGAGAATATAAGAGTTTGTATAGGGGACGCCGGGAGGGCTCAGCTGGTTCAGCGCTTGTCTTGCAGCCACAGGGTCTGGGGATTGAGTCCCAGTCCTGGTCCATGCAGACCCATGTACTGAACTGGGGTGTGCTTTCCATGTGGGAGATCCCCAGTTCGGTTCCCACCCAGTTGCATACTCCCCATATGGGAGGCCCCAGGTTCGATTCCTGCCCTGCGTGGCCCTACATCCACCTGTGGAATGAAACTATGTTGAAATTAATGATGTACAACTATGGAGACTGCTCTGGGCCCTTCCTCTTCTCTCTGTCTTTCTCTCTGTCAAACAATAAAATAAATCATTAAAAAAAAAAAGAGTTTGTATAATACCACTCTTGCAACTTTTTCTTAGGTTTGAAATTATTTCAAAATTAATAAAGGGATCATGAGAGCAAACAATACATACAAAGAAAGAAAGAAAAAACTCACTGGGATTCCAGGCAAAGAAATCAAGTGACTTACAAGGAGGAAAACGTCAAGTCAGCCCTCGCTTCCTCTGCAGCAACATTCAAAGCCCAGAAGTCAATGAAATATCTACAAGATAAGCAAGGAAAGAATGTGTGAACCAAAGATTTATATCCATGCTCGCCATCTTTTAAGTATAAAGAGTTTTGAGCATGTGATAACTCAGGGAATATTGTTCCCAGGAGCCCTTCCTGAGCAAACTAGGAGAGGATGAACTTCAGCCAACAAAGGGAAGACTGAGGGTGAACACTGAATACTCCCAGCTGTCAAAATAAACTAAAATTACAACTAAAACAGATAGAAGGATTAGAACAGCAGAGGAGAACGTAAATGCTCTGTCCTCAGATGATGTAGAAAGGATACAACCAACAAATACTGGAAGGGGAACGAGAAAACAGTAAGTTCTTTGAATGCCTCGTTCTCTAGAAGCAGAAAGTCAACGAATATAATTTAGAGCTGACAAATGAAGTACATATAAGCATGACTATATTTAAAAACAAATGGTAAACAGTAAGAAAGACAACATTGTTGACTCAAATCAGGTGGTGGAAGAGAGATATGACATAGCCAGAGTACGTAATGCTTAGGGGCTATGCCATGTGTTTGTCATCTCCCTGCTCACAGCTGCCGCTGTGCTAATGTGTCTTCGTGCACTTTCATAACTGGCATCCAGGGACATGTAGCTCTCTTTTTCTCCACCCCAACTAACCCTTTGCTGTGTCTCTGCAGAAAGGAAAGTAAAGGGAAGAAGAGAAAATATACCAACTTTATTTTTGTTTGTAGTATAGGATTAACAATGATGTATGTCTAAAGACAGAGGTTAAGATTATTATATAAGTTTATAAAACAGTGTAGTTACAATACAAACATGGACCTGCCCAGGAGAATCACACAGGAGAAACAGTGATAGGAACACTAAAAATAATGCCTAGAAACCAGAAAACAGGGCATACAATGAGACCTAGGAACAACAAATCCATATTTCATATTGCTAAATATGAATGAATTTAACTTGCCTTTTAACAAACTCAATTTTCAGATTGGATCACAAATTGCAACCCAATTCTTTGTTGTTTGTACAAACATCCCTAAAAGGAAAGTGACACAGAAAGGTTGAAAATACATTAAAGATAAGTAAAGGAGCAGTAAGAAAATGCTTTAAAAATAATCCCAAACTTTGTAATGTTAAAGCGTATGTTTCATGATGAAGAGAAACAGAAGCAAGATAGGAAAAACAGAAATTTAAGGAGATGCAAGTAGTAATAGACCAAAGCACGTTAGTAACAGATCACTAATTTACAGTTTTCAGTCTCCAGTTAACTGGACAAAGCATAAAAATAAATATTGAAGACATAATTTACATAAGTAATAAAGCAGACCTGATCAATAAATACCAAACCCTGTAAACTAAATGAAGAGAATGCATTTTACAAGGTTCCATGAAATATTCACAGATATTGACCATCTATTAGGGGACAAAGATAACCCCAATAAATCCCAACATGTAGAAAAAAAATACATGCAGTATTCTCTGATTACTATACAATTAAGCTAAAAATTAGTACTGAATCAGAAAACCAAAAGACCATTCTACTGAAAGTAAAATCAAATAAAAATGAAACAACAGAAAAACCATTCTATGCATGGCTTAAAGAGGAAAATAAAAACCGAAATCGCAGATTTTCTGGAAGACAATTAATGCAAACACTATCAGAACAGATGTGATATAGCTAAAGCAGTGCTCAGATAAAAAAATTATGGCCTTAAATATTTACACAACAGAATGATAACACATGAATTAGTCATGTAAGTCAAGAAGTTATAACAATAAAACAGATTATAGCAAAGGGAAAGCAGAAGGAAGAACTAGATAAAAAGTAAAAATTAATGAGTTATAAAACAAAGCTGTTAAAATAAATTTCAAGGCTTTTGGGGAAAAACAATAATGAGATAGATAAACTATTACTATAGTTAACTTAATCAAGAGCATGTGGGAGCATGTGTATATACATAAAATAAGAAATTATATGTGAGAAATAATGATATACACAGGAAATTAATGGACTCACAAGAGACTACGTCACTCAGCTCTATGCAAATACATTCAAAATCTTGAATAAGCTAGATTATTTTCTAAGAAAATAAAATTTATTCAACTGACCATAGAAAAGAATTCAAAATTTCCAAGGTGGAAATTTAAAAACAAAGAAACAAACAAACAAACAAACAAAAGCTTTTTAAACAGTATATTCTGCCTCAAGGAAGAAAACTACAGACAGTTTTACAGGGAAAAGAATATCAAATTTCCAAGGAAAGGACAATTTTAATATGTTCCAGAGCATAGACAAAGAAGAGAAATAGTTACTAAAATCTGACAAAGAAATCACAAATTGCAAACCAGACTAATCACAGTTATAAATATCAGTTCAAAAATCCTAAAAATAATTAGCAAAACAATTGCATCAAAGCATTTGCAAACTAGCACATCATAATTAAGAGGGTTTAATTCCTGGAATGTAGATATGGTTCTACATTAATGAACATTTGCAGAAAAAAAAAATACGGTTATCTTCATAGATGCTGAAAAGACCTCTAAGAAAGTTCAATGATCACATTTTATTTTAAAAATACAGGAACAGCTAGGTATTTTTCTTTCTTTTTTTTTTTAAGATTTATTTTTATTGTTTTGATGGAGAGAGAGAAGAGAGAGGGCTCAGAGCAGTCTCCATAGTTGTACACCATTAGTTTTCTATATAGTTTAACTCCACAGGTGGGCACAGGCCTGCAAAGGGCAGGAACCGGGCTCAGGGCCTCCTGCATGGGAGGCACACCCCTGTAAGCTTGGGGTGGGAGCTGAAAAGGGGGCCATACCAGGGCCTCCTACATGGGAAGCTCGCCCTGGTGAGAACCGAACTGGGGGCCACACCCCCGTTCAGCATATGGTTCTATATAGATGGAGGCCAGGATACGACCCTCAGACCCCAAGGCTGCAAATGAGCAATTAACCTGCTGAGCCATCCGGCTTCCCAAGCTATTTTCTTAACATACTATATAAGTGCTACATTTATTTCAGACTGAACATCAGTATCATGCTTAATGGGGAAACACTGAAGGAATTTTCACTAAAGTAAAGAACCAGGATCTAAACGTGTTAAAAAATATGCTCAACCTTACCTCATAAAAAAAATCAAATTAAAACTATATATAAATACTGCAATATTTCATCAGATTGCCAAGTTAAAAACAAACAAGATGCAGAATAGTGTGTGTATGATGCTAATTTTATATAAGGGGATGGTGGGTGCAGAATTAAAATGGGTATTTATATTTGCATTTATATAATTTACATAAGAAATTCTGGAAGTATACACAACAAACAGTGTTTTGCCTTTTGGGGTCATGATATGAACTAGGGCTGGACAAGGGAAATTTTGTATGTCTATTTTTTTTTTTAACTACGTAAACCCATTTATTTTGTAAAGAGATTATTATACTAGTAGGATTATGACATATTCACTGATATATTTATGTCACAAGATGCTGCACATCCCTTTATCCCCCACCTACAGAAAAGGGTACAAATGCTTCTACTCCAACCAAATGTAATTTGCTCTAAGTCTTTCCCCCCTTAATAAGCCGTGAAGGATAGAGGCAGAGCTTCTTAGCATCCACTGTGAGTTTTTCAGGTACAATCAGCATCTTCTCGAATCACTGACTTTTATTAGGCCCTGGAGTGTTTGTTTGCAGAACACCATGCCTTTGCTGAGTGTGCAATTTGCATCTCCCCTGACGATTTGGCCTGGATCTGGATCAAGTGTTAGATGCTTGTTTTGCAGCTTTTTAATAGAGATGTACAATGGTGATTGATACCAGTTTGGGATTACCCAGTCTCTAATTATAATGGACGTCTGAGCAGCTCTGAATATACAGAGCAGAGGACATACGGGCTGTACAGACAGACTTGTGCAATGCCCCCACTTCACTGGTGAGAAAATATTCCAGCGCAGGCAGGAGGTATGGCTTGTCAGTGCTGAGCTAGAACTAGATAGAAGCTGAGCTTCTGAGCTGGAAGCTGCCCCTCTGGGTTCTGTCCCGTTGCCCAGTTACCACGACCACAAAGCTCTTGGCTGGTCAGCACAGCAGGATGCTATGGACAGTGCAGTACAGTAAGAGGGAGGTGCAGGGTTGGGGGTGGGGGTAGTGCCACCCATGAAATGTTCTTTTGGTTTTCTGATTCAGTATTGATTTCTAGCTTAATTGTACTGTAATCACAAAATACTGCTTGTATTTTAGGATGCTTGGGTGTGAACAACAGGAAACCTGATCCAAATGGGCTGAAACAAAAGAAGAATTAGCTGATATAACTGAAAAGTCCCAATTAACACCCTCACACAAAAACCCTGTTTTATTTTCTCATAGCCCATGACACTCTTGAAAAGTATCTCCCTGAATGTTTTTGGCCAGTTCATTTATTTGGTTGCCCCATGACAACAGGGGCCTTGTCTACTCTTGTTTCTCCCATGCTTAGAGTACGTATCAGTTGCTCAATAAATACTTGTGGAAGGAGGTAATTCCCCACCTTTGAAGTGGAGGGTTGGGGGATGGATCAAGCACATGATCTGAGAGTAGGGAGAGAGATTGTTCTAAAAGACGCTGATGTGATCACAATGGATGCTAGGGGCCAAAAAATAACAAATGTCTTCCACAACTCAAAGACTCGGAGATAGCCTTCGTTAGCTCCCTCCTTCTTCCCTGTGGCCTAGAAAATGCCTTCACTGTTCGTGTTTTTTCTCTGCACCTGGATTTGACTCAGGAGGACAGGGAAACGCTTCCATAATGGTGATTAGTTATCCTGTCTCCTCCAGGCAGGAGGATCTTGAGACCACTCGGCCCTGCAGAGAGGACTTGAGACTCTCCCCCAGTCCCAGCTAGAGGCTCCTGACTTCTTTTTGATTTAGAACCAGGACTGTGCCGATGGCCTCATAGCAGGATAGGAGGAGTGCAATTTTAGGAAGATGCTTTCAATGGGACACAACCCGATGGAGGACAGGGATCCGAAGTGGGAGGCCCAGAGTCCTGAGGTATCTTCAGAAACCACTCCCACTGTTGCTTCTTTGGCTCAATTCTGCTGTTGATAGCCTGTTTAACTCAACACATTATTTGCACTCTTAGTGACTGAGTTAAAATCTGTGCATTGATCTCACTCTAAGTCTTGACATTTTCTGGGTTGTTCTTTTCTACCAGTTTGTGGCCTCTTTGTCATTTTGATCTGGATACTTCTACCTTGTGGCTCTGATTTGGCTCCTGGTCCAATCTGCCCATTGGACAGGTGAGCCACTAAGACCAGCGAGGAGAAATGACCTGTGTGGGGCCCAGTAGCACTGGAGCAGCAACAGGGCCAGAGCCCAGTTTCCCTACTTCGTTTCTTGCCTTGCGCTCAGCACAGCCCTTACAATGAGTCTCTGTAGGGGCACCATTGCCGGACCAGACAGCCTATGGCTTCTCATCTTTAAGAACAGCCTTATGTTCGTTGGGGAAATTACATGAACATGAACTTCCATTTTTCATATGCAAAATGGAAAGAGCAGAGAAGATGCTAAGAGACACCAGGGAAAGGCTTATGTCTGCAATTTGGAATAAATTGGATCAAGGTCGTCCCATTGCCGGAGCACAGAGCTGTGGGGGGCATTTGGCCACATAAGGCCGGTGTCCAGTCTGCATGGCTCTCTGATCACACAAATAGCTTTGGCCTCCAAATGGGGCCAGATCGAAGCCTGCAGCTGGGGTAGATCTTCCTGCACCGAAACGAATGTGACCAGCCAGGATTCAGCAGGTTTGCCAGCCAGTCAGCATGCTTGAGAGGGGCTTCTCAAGTCCAGCTCAGTGTAGGCGAGTCAAGGACGCGCATGAACCTGGCAGCTTCACTGCTTGGTGCTCACAAATGTTTTTCTTTCTGGGAGGCTGCAAGTCTGCAAAAAATGTTTTCCAGTCCATTTGCATTCAACACCTGCTGGATGCGACAGAAATCAAGTGATGTAGACATGATAGATAATGATAAGGACTGTAGCCCTTGTCATTCGTTGATGGTGCTCTTCATTATTCTATAACAGCAGCATGTGTGATAGATTTACAGCATCCTCTTCCTAAAGAGGAGAGACACAGCACGGGTGTGGGAATTGCTCCACCTTGTCAGTGGCCCCTGCTGCAGCTATGGAGTCACAGACTTCCCAGGCACCGCTTTAGACGTGACGTGGCCTCTCCTCTAGGCTGGCTGATAGGACCTTAGATCCCTGATACTGGGGATTTTAGGTCCCTGGGACTGGAAGAAGCTGGCCAGCCTGTCAAGGTTCCAGTCTCCCTTCCCCCTCAAACTACGAGCTCTAAGTCAGAGACTCCTTCTCCAGCTAACTTCTGAGAAAACGAGGCTCTTGTCGTGACCCTGAAGCAAGGTCTGGAAGCCAGGGGTCATGAAGTTTGGAGCCAGTCTCTCCAGCTCCTCCCTCGCCTCCTCTCATCTATCTGCTTTATTGTTTTTTTCCCTCGCAAACCAACCTTCTCAGACAGAAAGGTGACCCTCCCAGCTACACAGAGCACCCTGTTCTCTCTCTCTCTCATCCGCACCCTGACCTGCTCTCAAGTTCTGAGGTTAGGGACCTCCATGGGCCCAGCCCCAAACAGGAGCCATTCCTGGCACAATAAACAGCTTGAATCACATTGCACACACATGGCGTTCAGGATGCTGGCGGTGGAGTTGAGGTCTTTGCAAGACGAGTAAAAGATGAGCAGGGGCTGGTCACTGATCACTCCATGTTATGTTCATGACGTTGTACATTCACTACTTTGAGTATGTGTAGTGACAGGGGACTCATCACTTGAGACAGCTCAGACTGCACAGGTACTTCTTTATTTTGAGCTGTTGCAGCCAGAGACTTAGCCTGTCTTCTTTCTTCCTGACAGCTCTTTGGATGATTGAAGGCACCCCCCAAATTCTCTAAGTATTCTTCCCAGGGGATGTCTGAGTCCCAGCACATTCCTGCTGCCCTCTTGAAAATGATCCATTCTGTCTGTATCTCTGTTGAAATGGGATTCTCGGAACCAAATCCTTACTCATTCTAGATCCCTTTTCAGGAGTAGTCTTGGGGCATAGAGAGATGGTCTATATCTGGGGTTGGCAAACTGTTTTCATTAAAGGACCACTTAGTAAATAATTTGGCTGTATAGGCCACATGGTCTCCGCTGGTGCCGCATGAAAGCAGTCACACAGACAACATGTAAACATGTGATGAGCATGGCTGTGTTTCAATAAAACTTTATTTACAGACACTGTAAATTATATGAAATTTGGATTTCATATAACTTTCATGTGTCACAAAATCTCTTCTTTTGACTTAAAAAAAACATTTAAAAATGTAAAACCTGTTCTTAGCTCACCTGTCAGATGAGAACAAGTGGTGGGTCAGGTTTGAGCAGTGGGCTGGAGTTTGCTGACCGCTGGTCTAGATTCTGTAATTAAGGGCCTGGAGCACCTTCCTACAGTTCCTTTCACCCATGCCTGAAACACCACCACTGCTGAAGGAGGAAGACATTGCCCTCCACAGAAGAGGTGAAAGGAGGTCAGAAGGGCAGTTAATAAAGTGAAAATCTGGGAGAAGGAATATAGCCTTTATAACTTTAGTATGAACTAGTACCAGTGCCTTACCTTTGTAAAGCACTTGCCCGTTTATAAAACATGCATTATTTAATTCTGTCCTCAGCACCTGTGAGGTAGATACTTTAATGCTACCTTCAAAGACGAGGAGAAAGTTCCTGAAAGATGAAGTGATTGCCTCAGGTCACGAAGTTCAGGCAGAGTTGAGGCTTATCACAGGCAGGTCAAGCTCACTCACGGCCTCCCTGTGCTCTTAGAGTCTTGCAAACCATTTCATTTGTGGGGCACCCACTTGTGCCTGGCATGCTGCTAGAGAAGGCCATGCCCACAGCCCCAGTCTCATGAAGGAAAGACCTGAGGTCTTGTCAGTGATTGGCTGCAAGGGGAGAGTACGTGCTCCCAGGAGCCCAGAGGGGGGCCTCTCCCAGCCTCACGGTGGGCTGGATGGCTTTTGAGCGACTTGGCTCCTGCAGTGGAGGAGGAGTGGGCTGGCTTGATGGTTCTGGTGTTTGGAAATGAGAACTTGGGAAAGTGGGTCCGAGCCCTTGAGAGGAGGGAAGGTGAGTGCCCTCAGCTGCCCTCTGAGTTTGTTTGCCTGTGGCAGCCCTGTCACTAGGCATGTTGTTTCTGGACCAGTCCTGTCTTCACATGTAAGTGGTCGGTGTTGAAGATGGCAGCACAGGACCTTCTGAGACGGTCAGGTTCCCAGAACGGAAACTTCAGGGCACATGCAGCCCTGCTGGCTCAGGCTGGGGAGCCCCTGAGAGCACCCCCCCCCCACTTCAGGTAGAAAGAAGATCCGCATAGTTGGGATGGAGACAGCGTCTGGCTGCTTGTTATTTCTGAGACCCCTTGCATGAAATACAGGCTCCTTAGCATCACCTGTCAGCACTGGCACTTCTGTTTCATTAAAAATAAAACACAAAGCCCTCTGAGCAACGACATTAAAGAACATCTGGAAAATAACCCTTCTGCATTCCCAGGGAAGATGTCAGTCCGTCTTAGGCAGGATTGATGAAAGAATTTTTGAAGCGCTCAAGAAAAGAAAGTGCATCAGGCTTCAGGGAAGTTGGCATAAGAAGTAAGAAAAAACGCCAAACTAGAAAACGTGCCTGTGTCTCCAAACACAATCGTTCCGGTGGTTCTCTCTTCACAGCTAGTCTGGCTTGATTTGTTTTGTCCAAGTCAGCTATTCTAGAAAAAGAAGCAGTGATGGACAAATACTTTCTCTCTCTCTCTCTCTCTTTTTTTTAAGATTTATTTTTATTGTTTTTGACAGAGGGAGAGAGAGACAGAGACAGAGAGAAGTGGGAGGGCCTAGAGCAGTCTCCACAGTTGCACATCATTGGTTTTTTCACATAGTTTCATTCCACAGGTGGGCTCAGGGCTGCACAGGGCAGGAACTGGGCCGGGGTCTCACTCCAGTGAGAGCCAAACTGGGGGCACTCCCCAGTTCAGCACATGGGTCCGCACGGGCCAGGGCCGGGATTCAATCCTTGGTCTCTGGGGCTGCAAAGCAAGTGCTTAACCCACTAAGTCATCCAGCTTCCCCCGACAAATACTTTTTCTTGTAGAACCAGTTAACAAGCATGTATTAAGTCTGCTCAGCATGACCATTACTATGTCATTGGTGTTGTGGGGGATTCAAAAGAAGCAGATGGCCTGACCTCTATATTAAGCTCAAGTCCAGCAGAGGGAAAGGTTGGGTAAGTCTTGCATCTGACGATGAGAAGGCTAATCAAGTGTTGGACTGGGGTGGAGATTACAGAGGCCACAGGAAAAGGGAAGGTTTGTGGTAGCTTGAGTTGGTTAGCAAAGACTTTCATGGGAAAAGTGAGACTTGTTAGAATTTAATTCAGTGGAGAAAATTGGAGAGACATTTAAGGAAAGGCAAATAGCAGGCAGCTAGCTACGCCCCCCTCACCATCGCCTGCTGACCTTGCCTCATGATTCCTTGAGAAGTTCCAGTCCATCCAATCTGAGCTCATCTTTTCTCTACCATACTTTTAAACTTTCTGGGATCTGCATCCACCTTCCCCCCTTAATACAGCGGAGCGTGAACCCCTCCTTTGATCTAAGGCCTACCCAACCATGTGTCCCAT
The DNA here is from genome assembly GCA_004027555.1 of Craseonycteris thonglongyai. Classification (NCBI taxonomy): domain Eukaryota; kingdom Metazoa; phylum Chordata; class Mammalia; order Chiroptera; family Craseonycteridae; genus Craseonycteris; species Craseonycteris thonglongyai. The sequence goes on from PVKE010020333.1 coordinate 13,477, forward strand.
CCCCTCTTGCTCTTCTCATAGACACCGCCCTTCCAAAGCTATCTCACCTCTCCCAGGTATCAAAATCCTCTTTCATTTCAGTAGATCACTTTCCCCTTTAGAATACAAGCATACGAGGGGGGACCCCCAAAACTGGAATTTATAATAAAAACTGTGTATTTATTCTTAGATGTTTAAACTTCAGTCACCTTCAAAGTACTCTCCATTGGTGCAATACACCTATCAATACACTATTTCCACTGTTCAAAACAGTTTTTGAACTCATCGATTTTGATGCCTTTTAGTGCTTCTGTCATTTTTTGATTCACCTCTTTCACATCAGCAGAACATTTACCTTTGAGGACTTTTTTCATTGGGGAAACAAAAGAAGTCATGGGTGAGAACAGGTGAATAGAGAGGGTACAGCATGAGGGTCATGCTGTTTTAGGTCAAAAACTTCAGGGGAAGCTGGTTAAGCACTCACTTTGCAGCACCGGGGAATGAGGATCAAGTCCTGGCCCCAGCCCGTGTGGACCCATGTGCTGAACTGGGGAGTTCCCCCAGTTCAGTTCTCTCTCTCTCTCTCTGTATCTCTCTCTCTCTCTCTCTCTCTCTCTCTCTCTCTCTCTGTCAAAAATAATAAAAACAAAACAAAACTTCTGAACACTCAGCACTATTGGTGTGGGCAGGTGTGTTATCATGCCGTATGTTGTTCATATAAATCACCCACCTGTACTACAAGGGACCCACTCTCCAGAAGATAATTCTGATTTTTTTTTGGGGGGGTCCCCCTTTGTAATCTAGCACCATCTATCTTAAAAATAGCTCTGACTATATGTTCCCCCTTATATCAGTCAATCATATTCATAATAATGCTGCATAACAAATAACCACAGCATTTCAACAGCATACAACAAAAATTTATTTTTTGCTCATTGGCCTATGGGTTGGCTAGGGTTCCAAAGGTCTAAGCTGGGCTCCAAGTTGTGGGTTGTGTCCTAGTTTAGTGTGACGTATTCATCCTTCATCCAGAGGCTACCCAAGCTTTCTCATGGAGAAATGCAGGAGCCAAAGAGAGCAAGCTGAGTCAGACATGTGCATTTCAAACCCTTGTTTAGGGCATATTTGCACATTTCACTGAGCATGTCAGATCTCTGAGCCCAATATCAGTGGGGTGCGAAATACACTCCTCTCGTGGAGATTAAGGGAGAGGGATGATAATACACCGTATTCTTCCATCTTCAGTGCCTTACCGTATTTTCTGTTTCTCTAGATAGCCCGACTTCTAGAAGGGTTTACCTCTACCTGATGTCCCCATTTCCTCACTTCCCACTGTCTCTTCATCCTGCTCCTGTGGCTTCTGCTACAGTCACTCCACCGAGGTGCCTCTTGTCAGGGTCATCAATGTCATTTATAGTGTCAAAACCAATGGGCGTGTTTCCATCCTCTTACCTTCTCCGTCTCTCAGTGGCCTTCCACCCTGTAGGCCACCCCCTCTTTCTGCAATTCCTTTCTCTTTCTGATTCAGGGTTTTTGTCTTTTGGGTCCTGGTTTTTCTCCTCCCTCACTGAGAGCTCCTTCCATCTCTCATTCTTGTCTCCAGTGGTGGAGTTTCTAAGGACTTGGTCCAGGGGCCCTCTTCTCGTCTTTCTCTAAACTCCATCACTGTTGGCAGAGTTTGAAGTACCTTCTCTGTGGTGATAGATAACTCCTGAATGTGTATATCTCTAGGGCATAGCCTCCTGTTCTATTCAGCTGTCTTGACATTGCCATTTGGATATCATGATAACCCCCAAATGTAATACAACCAAATGGAATTGGTTTTTGCTCTCTAATGTGCCTTCTTACTGACCAAACCACTTTGACATCTGCCTCAGCCTTTGTGAAGGCCATTTCTTCTGCCTGGAATGCTTTTTGCCCTTCTTCTCCTCACCCTATCCCTGCCCGTGGCTGGTATCATCCAAGTCATAGGCTCAAATGCTACTAACCCAGATGACTATTAGCCATGCTTTCTAAAGGAGTCCGCATTGCCCGTGCTGTCGTTTTTTTTCTTTTTTTTTTTAACTGTCCATCATTGGTTTCCTATCAGTTACTATAATTGGTCATTCTTTTATTTGTTCTCTTGGATGTTTTCTGCCTCCTTACCTAGAACGTGCACTTTCTAGCAGGCACTCAGTAAGTATTGTTTGAATCAGTGACCTTGAAAGGTCCTTGGGACTTGTCTCAGCCACTGTTTGACAGCCTGCAGGCCATGAACCCTGGGGAACTATGGAATTCTTACCCTGGGCCCAAGAATTCACAGCACACCTATCATTGCTTCCTTGTTGGAGAGCTAAATAAATCTCACGTGTATGTGTATTACTATTTTTCAAATGATAGTGTGTAATGAATAGAATACAAATTTATTTGAAGGTATTACTGAACTCAGAGGGTTTTTTAATGTCACCTGCTAGCATAGTTTGTATAACTGTGATCCTGATGGTGTAAACACAGCTCCAGAGGGGTGAAGGTGCTTATTCAAGGTCAGATTCTTCTGCAGTAGCAGCACCTGGAGGAAGATGGAGAGGGCAGCTCAGGGCCTGCACAGCCTGGCAACTGAGAGCCCGGCTGTGAAGCAGACACCCTGAAAGTGCCTGTTTTAGTGCAGGCCTCCTTGTCTGTGGGCCTTAGCTGATCAGTGGGGTTGAAAAGCTAGGACTTGGAGGCTAGTAGCCTGTGTAAGGGTGGGAGATCCAGCAACTTTGTGCACCTGAAAAACAAGATTTAGCCTGGAGAGTGTGGCCCAGTCCAGACATCTTGAGATGTCATCCAGGCCTGATGGGCCACATCTTCAAGGTTCCAGAATGGGCCGTTTCAGCCATCCCATGGCCCCACCAATGATGTAGCTTCGTTGTCTTGAATAGCTCCTTGCTCTTAGCCTCAGAGTCTACCTCCCTGAGACTGTTTCCTCATCAAGGAAAAGCAGGGGAGGAATAAGAATGCTTATTTTGGAGTTTAGTGTTGAGGATTCAGAGGACACATTTTGAGAAACTGCCTCGTACAGTGGTTCCTCTAGGGCCCGCCTGCATATCTTAGCTGAGGCTGAATTTGGAGGGTGATGAGCATGCAGGTACTCCTATATCTGAGTCTCTAGAAATCATGTTTCTTAATCCATCCCTAAATCACTCCCCCGCTAAGACCCTCTCTGGGCACTCCTTGCTCCCAGTTTTAAGATCCACCAGCAGCGAGAGAGAGAGCATAGGAACCCAAAGTGGCATAGCTGCCCTTTTCTTAGGTCACACGTGGCGTCTGGTGACAGGGTTTTGGGCAAGGGCTTGGCCTGGGCTGCGTGGCACACAGACCAGGGCCTTCCTACTGAACCCTGGCTCCCCAGTAGTAATTTCAGCCAAGTGCCTGGGCCTTTCCACAGACACATCCAAGGAGGTGGCAGATTGGAATCCCAGCCCCACCACCTGGCTACTCAGACGCTGTGCACAAGGGCTGAGTGCCTGCCCCCTGCCAGCCTCCTGAGATAGACACCGGGTGCAGGTTAAAACTCAGTGAAGGGTGGGGAGAGCAGCTGAAACTCAGTGATCCCAGGCGTGGCCAAACTTGGCTTCCTTGCCATCCCCCTACCTCCGGTGTTCTGTTTTCTTTAACTGGAACCGACGGGAGGAAATAATTGGACTGGGCAGCTTGTTAACGATTACCAATTCACTCCGTTCCCTTCTCTGCGTGCCATGAAGAGAAAAGCCAACCCATGATCCTGAATAAGAAAACAGCTTTCCACCCAAGATGTGGTGCCTGGCTCTGCTGCCTCTACTGGCCTCTGATGCCCACAGGTAAAGGCCTTAAGGCCACCTGCTGGATTTGTCCCACGCCCTGGCTCTGTGATCAGTCTGGGCACAATGCAGGGAGAGAAGGACCAACCATCCTGCTTTGCCTGGCCCTTTCTAGATTTAGTATTAACTGTTTTGCCTCCTTGGAAACCCATCAACCCTGGGCAGACTAGACAGTTGGTTCCATTAGCAGGACACATTTCTTTTTCTCCATCATCATCATCGTCACCATCAGTAATAATTAGTATTGAGCACTTCCCATGTGCCAGGTTGACCTGTGGCACACACTATAACTTTGGGAGGCTGAGGCAGAGGTTACAGTTAATTCATCTGGTCAACCTCTGCACGACTCTTATTTCCCTGAACTGCCAACTCATGATTTCAGCATAGGTCAGCCTCCTGCATTGCTTCCTTGAATCCCCTGGTTCCAAAAACTATTTTCCTCTACACCTCTGCCTTGCTCTGGTCTCTGACACTCAGTGCCCTGTGACAGAGTCTGCCTTGTGCCTGACCCCCATTCCTGAATTCTACAAGAGCCTGGCATGTCGTACTTGAACTTGTGTCACTGAGGTGTGGCCTTTACACTTGCACTCTGGGCCCCACCTGACTGCCTTGACCTGCACCTGCTCAGTTGTGTTGTAATCACAGTTGGTGCTTGGTTGGCCTTACCAGGCTTATCTGCAACTGGGCTAAGTTGGCAGAAGCCTCAGCTCCTTGCCCTGTTGGCATGGTGTGGGGAACACAGTCTTTTTCATATCAGTCTAAGCATCTGTGACTAGGGAGACAAATAGACCACAGAAAGTTAACATCAGGCAGCCAGAAGGCATGTATCAGTGACTTTTGGATAGGGTGGGGTCGATTAAAATCAAATGGATTGAAATCATGATTTGAATCTCTAGTCAGGGAGAGTCGATTAAATCAATATTTTCCCTTGAAAAATGCCTTCATTTTTGATATAATTTTAATGTACTGGCTTCACAACTCTGACAGAGATAGATGTGGTTTTCGTTTTTAGGAGTTATATACCATGCATTTTTAAGCTGTGATGCATTTTGACATTTTGTTGAATCAATTTTGCAGCCATGTCTGAGTCTTGAGTGATGACTTGGTTATTTTATTTACCGAAGCTAATCAAACAAATGTGTATAATTTTCCCAACAAAATAAGCATGTACACTTTTGAATGTTTAACTATTTCTTTTTGCTATACATGCAAAAATGTATTTTTGCTGAGATGAATTTGATTCTTTGGGGCAGATCCAACCCCAAACACGGATGCTTTAGAGTTCACAGAGTCTTTACCTTTTCTTTCTGCTTATTTATATATTAGAAAAGAAAGATGAGTTTTTCTACTGTTGTATCCCAAATGATTTTTAAGCTTAGACTGAATTAGTCTTCTTTAGAAGACACTCTTGTATGCACAGAGAAGAAACGGATGTGATCTCACAACCTTGATGTTCCTCTTACACATTTTTGAGAATCCACATGCTTGACTTCTGCCAACCATTGGTGCTCCTTTCATGAGGCCTTATCAGCATGTATCGTGATTAATTGCGCCTTACTACATCTGAAACAAATTACTTTCATGGGGATCAGTGGATTTTATTTTAAGAAAGCATTTTCACAACAGCAAAACATTTTAAGCCTCGCATTTGGAGTCAGACGCGCTCTTAGCTAGGACTGCCTTATGGAAGGGCTGCTTCTCTTTCTGTGTCAGCCTCAAAATGTTTGGGATGGACCCTATATAGCAGGGGTCCCCAAACACTGGACCATGGTCTGGTACTGGTCTATGACCTGTTAGGAATTGGGCCGTACGGTAGGAGGTGAGTGGTGAGTGAGCAAGCAAAGCTTCATCTGTCCTTACAGTCGCTTCCCATCACTCCTCCAATTACCGCCTGAGCTCCACCTCCTGTCAGATCAGCAGCAGCATTAGATTCTTGTAGGAGTGGGAACCCTGTTGTGAACTGTGTGTGAGAGGAATCTAGGTTGCATGCTCCTTATGAGAATCTAATGCCTGATGATCGGAGGTGGAGCTGAGGTGGTGATTGTATAATTATTTTATTGCATACTACAATGTAATAATGATAGAAAGAAAGTACGCAATACATGTAATGTGACTGAATCATCCTGAAACCATCCCCAACCCCATGCCCCAGTCGTGGAAAAAATTGTCTTCCACAAAACTGGTTTCTGGTGCCAAAAAGGTTGGGGACCACTGACATACAGCATAGAGGCCCAGATAACTTACTGGGGTGTATGGGTTTACCTCTGTCTTTTCTGAGCCTGTTTCTGGCTTCAACCCATGACATCATCTCTTAGAACACGGCCACATTACAGTCTCCACCTGCTGGGAAGTCAAGTGTCTGTAGATGAACGAACAAATACAATACATATATATATTATTCAGCTTTAAAAAAGAAGGAAATCTTGCCATTTATGACAATAACAGGATATTATGCTAAATGAGATAAGCCAGACTCAGAAAGAGAAATATTGCATGATCTCACCTTTATGTGGAATCTAAAATATAAAATAGTGAAACTCACAGAGGCAAGGACTAGAATGCTGGTTGCCAGGGGAGTGGGCACAGGGGAAAATGACACGATATTGGCTAAGGATACAAAGTTTCAGTTATGAAGAATGAACAAATTCTGGAGATCTAATGCACAGCACAGTGACTAGTGACTGCTATGTTATATACTTGGAATTTGCTAAGAGAGTAGATCTTAATTGTTCTCACAAAAGGAGGAAAGGAAAGGAAAGGAAAGGGAGGAAAGGAAAGGAAAGGAAAGGAAAGGAAAGGAAAGGAAAGAGCATGAGGTGATGGATATGTTAAAAGAAAAAAGTACCTGCATCTTTCAGGTGCCCTCTAGTTTTGTTTTTCTAAGACTTGGAACATAAATGCATTTGTTTTCACCCTAATCATATCATTCTAATTGAATGTAATAGAATCCTAACAGTTTAAGCTTGAAAAGCACACTGCGGTTTTCTAGTCCTATCCTCAAACTAACACCTTCATGTAGAAACTAGTGACTTGCCCAGGTCTCAAGTCTGGGATGAGAAGTGTGTCATCTGAGTCTCCCAGAATAAGTGTTTCCTGTAATGAGTCACGCCGTGCATTTGGGAATGTTCTTCTCTTCTGGAAAGTAATGACTTTTTAAGACAGTTCTCTACATATAGGCATTTAACTTTTGTCCCTGTATAACCATTCTTTGCTGGACTTTCAGAGCTGCACTTAGTGTCCTGGGTATGGGACGGACACCACGTGGCTTTCTAGCAGGAATGCCAGATTTAGCAAAGAACAGTAGAAGATGCCCAGTTAAATTTGAATTTCAGATAAACAATGAATACTCTTAGTATACAACTGTCCCAAATATTGCACGGAACATACTTATACTAAAAGCTTACTGGGGCATTCTGGTCTTTATCTGGTCATCCCATTCTGCCTATTATTTGGGGTAGTGCATTGTGGTTGGTGTTGGTCAGCTCTGAGTTTACCCTGTGCAGCATTTCGTTAACATGCACCACTGCATCCCTTCAGGTAGGGACCCTGTGCTTACACAGTTCATGCCAGCCTAAGCCCCAAGCCAGCCTGTGTGGCACCTGGTCGCAGGGGACTGGCCAAGTCCAATGCCGCTGGAGGCCAGAGCAGTGGTTTGCGTGCCCAGCCTGGTGTTCCTGGGACCACCGGCAGAGGGTGCAGCTGTGCTGGGGGCTGAATGACATGACCCTCACTGTGCCCAGAACAGGAGAGCTAGACCCTGTGTAGGACTAAGGAAGCCCATGCAAAGCTCATGCTGACATAGTCACTTTGCTTGTGGATGGGAGCCTCACCCAGAAGCCAGTTATCCCTCAACATGTGGCTTTCTAATTGGTGGACCAGCTCTCCCTGTCTATTGTCTTCTCTCCTGATGTGGAGCCTGGGCTATGCTCTTGGTTCAGACAAACAGGTTTCCCTAAGATGTGGTTACCTGAGCCAGGTACCATGCTATGCATTTCCATTTCTTCTTTCTGTATGTTTTCTCAAATTGACAGTGGTCTGCAGCTGCGGTCTAGGCCCCCATCTCACTTGGAACCTACCCCCAGCACCTCGGTGTAGTTCCTTGGCTCTCCCTGGAGGCCCCGAGATGGGCTTGTGCACAGGGGACCTGCCTGTGCAGCTTCCTGCTCCAGCTGCCTGAGTTTGCAGCCCTGTTATGAACCAGCTTTGCCCTGCTCTTCACCCCCGAGTTCCCCCAGGCCTGTGTCTTGCCCTATGTCTTGATCTCATGGGCCTGCACCATTCTCTGTTGCTTATCTTGGGGGTCTCACCATGCTGTCCAGCTTCTTAACCCTTGCCGTCAATGGACACTCTGTCCTGAGTGGGTAGTGTGGCCCCAGAAGCCAGGGCCTGTGATCTCCTGGGCCTGGCACTCCCACGAGCCTAGGCCCAAGGAAGCTCATGTCATCCAGGCGCGGTGCAGGGTGAGTGGGAGTGGTTTGAACGGGGTCCAAGGAGTGGGAAGAGAAATCCTTAGTGGGCCAAATCCTCCCAAGTTTGCTTTGATAAAAAATTCAGACAAACCTTCTTTTCTGAAGTCATTTAGTTGACTTGAACTTGATGCAATTTAAAACTAAGTTTTTTTTATTATCAATTTGTGTTCCTTTTATAAGGGAAGGGCTGATTAAGACAGGAGACGGCGGGCAGACTGGGGGAATTTAGGATTGTCTAATGTTATGATACCTAATTACCATTTTCAACGCCTTGCTGAAACTTGGAAGTTGTCGAGTGGGATCGTTACCATTCAAGTTCTCTCCTAATGAGCCTGAACTTTCCCGCCATAGCGTACACCTGATACTCTTTGGCGATTGCCCCTATTGACTAATGGGCATAATTGGTGCTGGCCTTTTTTCCAGCCGCCTCATTTCAGAACGAGCTTGGTCTCCGTTGGAGCTAGTTTTTTTCTCAGGATTACCCCTGCCTGCCCTTCACTTTTCCACCTGTGTCGTCACCCCTGGTATGACAGAGCCATGTCCTCAGCTCCCTACTTGAGCTGTTTCCTTCCAAGTTGCCCCAACCTCATGGCCTACCCTAGTCTCCCTGTACCCAGGGCCTCACAGCTCCATCTGCGGCCTGGTACACATTTCCCCGTGGGCTCCATATGGTAAATCTTGGCCATGTCCCTCGACCAGTCCACCATAGCTTTTCTACCTGGACTGTAACTGAACTACAGCGCATGTGCAATGGATAAGAGGCCGTGATGCTAATTAGGGGATGAAAACCAAAGGTGACGAAATTGAGTGAGAAAAGTGTGTGTTTTGCTGGTACTCAGGGAAAAGTCAGTTTAATTAATTAAAGTCAGATGAAGTAAATAGAGATTTCTGGGGATGGGAAAGGGGAGTGCTGGGGGCCTTCATTGGCCTTCATAAAGGAGCTCTTAGGCTTATCAAACGGGATTAGCTAGCATCTCTGGAGGCCTGTAACAAGAGCGGAGATGGGGAAAGAAATATTGTGAGAGAAGGAAAAAGAGCTTTCTGAGATCATTGAAGGCAATAAAAGGGCAGATGTTAAAAGAGGGAGACACATGTTGAAGTGGAGAGAAAGAAATGGGCTGAGATGGCAGGAGATGAGCTATGAGTGGTAAACGATGGGGATGTATATTGGATTTCATGGCTTCCTGGAAGAATACGGGTGGAAATAGGTAATGGGAGAATCTACTGTTTGTATAAGATTACCGTAAGCCCTTTAAATTTATGCCTTTGAGCATGTCACTTCACCTAGATGTCTTGTACCCTGTTTATTCATCTACAAAATGGGTCCAATAATGCCCACCTCTTATCCTTGTGGGAATCAGATGAGATAATGTTTTTAATGGCTTACTGCAGTCTCTGGTGTAAAATAGAAACTGCAGTTATTATGAAGACTGTTACTATAATAATGCAGATAACAACAGTAATCATTACTGCTAATGTCACAGGTGGATCGTGACACTGTGCACTTGGACAAGGACACTGAGAGCTGAGCCTGCATAGGTCTGGCTGGGGCTCCTGACCATCTAGCTACCTTAGGTGACCTACTGTCCTGGCTCACCTTGGCCGATCCCATTCACATCTATTATCCCAGCTCCCAGCCCCACCCTTCCTTCTTAAGAGTGTTCCAGTTTGGATGACAAATCATAGTTACCCGGCATATGGTTCTTATTGTCTAAGTCAGTAAGACAGTATTATTGCATTATTTAATGCTTCCTATTTTCTCATCTAGGTAATGAGTTCCTTGAGGCCACTAATAATATCTGTGTGTGTGTGTGTGGTAAATCTGTGTATGTGCGTACACACACACACACACACACACACACACACACCTAGTGCCCCTTTTCATTTGCAAAAGTGCTCATCGCGAACAGATGTGATGATGTCTTCATCCTACATGGTCATCTCTGCAGAGCCCACATCTCCGCCCACTGCTGGCTGAAATGGCATCATTAGAGGATGGTGGGCCAAGAGAAGGAGTGAGGCTAGGGTACTCCGAGGAGCAGAGTTGGTTCTAAAGTGAGAAGCTGTGGACAGACCATGAGTTTGCATCGTCGCCTGTCACCTAGGAATTTCATGTTCCAGGGCCAGTCATTAAATTTCTTTGAATCTCTGTTTGCTCATAGAGAAAAATGAGTAACAAAATAGGCCTTGAAGGCTTGTTAGAAGGATTGCACGGCCTGGCGCTTAATAAATGGGAGTCATGAGCAGGACAGCCCCCTAGATCGATATGGGCATCACCATGTCCCTGCCTGTCCCTATTCAACTCCTTTCTTCAGTTTTTTCCAGCTGTTCCTTACACACCATGGTGTTCGGGTCTGTTGGTGACCTGGGTATGCCCGACTTAAGACAGATCCTGGCCAGGTTGATGAATATGCCCATTCATTCATTCACTGAGGCTTTATTGGGTGCCAGGCATGGTGCTAGGCATGTGGAATTCTCTGGTGAATGCCAGATGCAGTTGTGGCCTTTGTAGGGTGTTTTAGAAAGATTTCTCTCCCCATCTCATGGAAGTGTGTGTGGAAGTTGCCAGAGTCGCGTAGCTCAGCGTTGCCTGAGAGAGCTCTTCCTGCCATGGGCTTTGAACTGTCTCCTTGCCTTGAAGTTAAATCATGTTATTCAAATGGGATATTTGTGATTCCATCATCATTCCAACAGTGAAAGGCAAAGGAGCAGGCTGCCAGTCCTGGTGGAGTGAATCATCCCAGGGGTATATGAGTATCAGCAGCTAAACATGCTGTCACCCTCAGGGGTGGGCATGGTCCAGCCCAGCCTCTCCCTGGGGTTCCTCTCTATTCTTCCTAAATACTTACAGAGTACAAGCTGTGACACACCTTCTGCACCAGTTAAGAAACCCTTTTCAAACCCTGTCTCTAGGACCAGAGATTGTTTCTGAAGTTTGCATATCAATCACTGAGCCCTTTTGGAGCAGCTTCTGTGTGGGAGGAGGGTGGATTCATTGAGACACATTTGCAAGTGAAAGGTATGTGGGGACATGAAACCAGTATTGTGTGCTGAGCTCTGCATAATGTACTATTGTGAATGCTCAGTGCAGCTGTCCTTGTGGCTCCTTTTACAGATGAGGAAGCTAAGACTTGGGAATTCAAGTGACTGCTCCAAGGTCACACAGCTGAGGGTTGGATCCTGGGCAGGCTGTGCAGGCTGTATTCTCTGCTCCATATACTAGGAGCTGAAAATCTCCTTTAGACCTGTGGCCTCCCCGCAGTGACCTCTGCCCCCCCATCTGTTTCCCTTGCAGCTTGGTTTCATTCCTCCCCCACATTTGCCACTTCCAAGCCCTCAACACACAGGCAGCTGTTTGCAATGGACACCCCAGTTGATTATGTGAAGAGAACTCAGGGCTTAAATAATATACTGGTAGATAAGTAGCCAGCCCGGATTAGGCAGAGTGTCCTGGGGCAAAAGAAAGAGGGGGTTCTACCCCAGATGTTGTTCCTCCCCCTTGCACTCTAATCCTTGAATTGCCTTATTTGCCTTCAGAGCAGAGGCATTTATCTATGAATTGTCTGTCTCCTCCATTGGAGAGCAAGCTCTAAGACGGCAAAGTCTTTGTGAAGTTTTCTTGAGCACTAACTGTATCCCTTGTGCCTGGTTCAACCCCTGCATGCAGCTGACATGCAACAGGTATATTTAGTTAAGTCCCATTCTTTTAACTAATGGTTGGCGTGTATGCACTCTGCCAGGCACAGGACAATGCTGTACCTAAACCACGTAAAAACCCCATGGAGAGAGTGCTCTTAACATGCCTGTTTGGCAGATGAGGAGTCTGGAGCACAGAGTGTTTATTAAATGGTTCATCCAAGATTCTACAGCTGGTTAGTATTGGAGCTGGGGCTGTTTGACTGCTGATCATCAGAAGCTCGTAGATGGCTATTTTGGGGCGACCTCTTGCCACCATCCTTCAAACAATTTGGGGAGAGGCTCTCCCAGCAGATTGCCAGGTCCCTGTGGTTCCTGGTACTTCCCCTGAACTTGACTGTTCTCCTTACCCACATCGTCCGTGTTCTAAACACTCAGCTGTTTAAGTACAAAAGCCAGTTACTATGTGACCAGAATATAGGGCTCAAATAAGACATGTAGACAATTAGCACACCCAGGGTAGGGCAGAGGCCACGTGTGGTCATGGCAGGAGCTCTGGGCTAGAGCGTTTGGTGGCCCCTTGCCACCCGGTCAGGCACATGTCTGGATGGTGTCCTAGCATATGTAGCTTCCCTCACTCTCCAGCCCCACCTAGAGGGCTGAGAAGGAAGTCCTCTTGTCCAGTGTGCGGAGGTGAGGGATCCTGTTGGAGGAATACACACATTATTTTGTAGGGGGACTATATTCTAGGTCTCTCTCAGCTCCAGAAGCCCGAGTCTATGAGTCCAGTAAGGGAGATGCAAAGGAAGGCAGACTCTCCCAAGCAAACCAAAGCAAGGGGTTGTGAAACAAAGCAAAAGAGAAGGAAAGAAGCAGGCAGAGAGAGGACAAAGAGAGACCTGCCCAGGAGACCGGAGGAAGATGAGAATGAAAGAGAGAGTAAAGTAATGAAGGAGCAAGGGGAAAAAAGAGTGGGAGCAGAAAGGGGGAAATATGTATTTGACATGTACATATATATGTATGTATGCATAGACATACATCTGTATGAAAATTAAACATGGCAGGTGAATGAGACTAAAAGTGGAGGAGGGGAAGAGAGCTCCAGCCTGGTCCCCCTGCCTCTCCCCCAGTTCCTCTGCACACACAGGTTCAAGACCTGCCTCCAGTCTTCTGACCTAATGCTCCTCTCTGCCTGGGTATACCGTGTTCATCCACATGTCTCTGTCACATCTCTCTTTCTGCCACCTCCCCAGCTCCCTTTCCTCCTTTCTGCCACATGTGGTGGTCCCCATGCTGCAGTCCTCACTGTCCCCTGGATGCTATCTCTGCTGATGGTTGCAGATGAGCACCTCCAGGCCGGATGTCTGTGTTAGGGCAACCCTGCTGGCTTCCTGGGCAGGTGACTTCTGCAGCGGCGGGGGGCCCTGGGCTTGGTCTCCTGTCTGCTGTTGCTGACTTGAAATTCTTTGTGATTTTTGAACAAGGAGCCTGCATTTTCATTTTGCACTGGCCCCTATCAATTATGTAGCCAGTCCCGCCTCAGAGCCCAGAAAACCATGGAGGGGTCTGAAGGAAGAGGGAGGTTCTAAAACTCAGAGGGAGGCAGGGGTGAGAGGTAGGGAGGCCCAGACAGGACAGGACGGGTAAGGGGAAGGTGGGCTGGAATGTAGCTCGGAAGCTGTGGGAAGATTCCTGAGCAGGAGAGGCCAGCCAGGGGCACGCAGAGCCTCCAAGGTCAAGGTCTCCACCTCTGAGGCAGCGCTGCTGCTTGGGTCAGGCTGCAGGGTCGCCCTCCCTGCCTGCTTGGGCAGGAAGAGGAGCTGGGGCAGCTGCATTGAGGGCGACAGGGTCACTGGATACCTGTTTCTAAACGAAGCTGGAATGTTCACTACTGAGTTCATAACCGAGTGGCTGTGCTCAAAGCCATTGTCTCTTCCTTGTTTTCTGATGTGCTCTGGACATTGTTCCAGAAATAGCTGTACACTGTTCACAGTGGCCAGAACATGGAAGCAACCAAAATGCCCTTCGATAGATGACTGGATAAAGAAGATGTGGTACATTTACACAATGGAATACTACTCAGCGATAAGAAATGATGAAATACAGTCATTTGTGGCAACATGGATGGACCTAGAGACCATCTTATTAAGCGAAATAAGTCAGAATGAAAGAATCCAGAAACATATGACCTCACTTATAGGTGGAATAT
>PVKE010020334.1:0-27591 GCA_004027555.1 Craseonycteris thonglongyai
AAGTATTATTTACTGAAGAGTATTTTGGGCAATATCAAAATCATTATCTAGGGGAAGCCAGGATGGCTCAGTGGGGTAAGCGCTCACTATGCAGCGCTGGGGACCGAGGATCGAATCCCGGCTCCGGCCCGTGCGGAACCATATGCTGAACTGGGGAGTTCCCCCAGTTCAGTTCTCTCTCTGTCTCTGTATCTCTCTCCCCTCTCTCTCTGTCAAAAACAATTAAAATAAATAAACAAAATAAAATAAAAATGCTTTAAAAAAAATCATTATCTATACTAACTCAATTTCATAATATTCTTATATTTTTAACTCTAACTTTAGTTAGCAAAACAGGATTCGGCTTTTAGCCCTGCTATACATGACTTATTCGATGTGTCATGTTGTAAGTTTTTTCCTATGAAAAGTACCCCAAGTACAGAAAAAGTTTATACACAAGCTATTCATTGAAGTCACAAAAGTGAGTGAAAATCTGAAAACAAGGACCATCCAAGAAGTGGGAATGTGAGGGCAGCACACCAGCACCCTCCCCTGCTCTCCCCTTCTCCCTCCCTCTTCTAAGCCTCTCACATCTCTCCTAAGTAGATAACAAGCAAGACAGTGTTTGGGATGCAAGATTAAGACCCAATCCTGCCTCGAGGAGACCACCTCCCCCCACCCCTTACTCATTTTAAATTGTTAGTAGTGTTATTGAATCAGTTATTGACACTGGCTTCCTAGAGTTGCCAGGTTCTCGTTATCTTCAGAATATTCAAAACCTGACTTACTAGAACAAAATATTTCTCAATAAGAGAATTACTGCAGTTTCCACGGATTTCATTTTGCTCATCTGGTAGAAACAGTTTCAAAATCTGAGAGTCAGTATTCCAGATAAGTGAACTCAGTCAAGTTATTTACAATCTCCACTATTTCCTTTCCTTACCTATAAAAAGAATATGAGAAAGTAACTTGACAACTACTACACAATGTATTAGATATAGGCTATTACTGATATGGGTAGAACTAATGACAATGAACAGAATCATGGTTCTGGGCATAACTCAAGTGGAGTTTACATGGGGAGAAACTCCTGGTTGGTCACTATGGGCCATACCCAAGGTTCAGTTACTAGGATTGGGACCCACCCTGATCTTCTAAAGAACACTCAACCTGGCAGGCAGCCCAGACATTCCAACTTCAAACAGTGAGAAGAAAGGACACTTTAAGGCAGAAACAGAAGAGAGCAGAGTCTTAACAATGAGGCAAGCACCTTAAAAAGAGAAGGAAGCAAACAGCACCGTGAAAGCACAAGAGCTTATGGTCTGAGTTATTTGGAATTTACCGAAAGTTAAATGAACTTAGACAAAAAAAAATAGTTCTGAAAAATGGCCATAGTGTTTTGTGCGAAGGTGACTGATCACCTTGGAACCCGGTTGAATCAGTATTAATTTCATGGGGCATAGAATAGGGCAAAAATATATATACAAACAGCTGAAAAGATTCTGAGCATTGTCTGCATGTTTCCCTCTTGCAAAATGTCCTCTGAGTACAAAGTCTCCATTACATGTCAGCCTTGAGTATAAATCCTAGGCCAGGGTGTTTATTTTCATAAGGTTTGGATTGTGTAAAATTCTGTTTGGGAAAAGTCAAGACTCTTTTTTGAAGTTCGGTTTTCCTGAAAGTTGGCAGCCTAGAGAAAAAGCAGGTTTTATAAATGATTCCTCAGGAATGCAGTATGTGAAAAAACAAAGTCCAAGTCTATAAATTTTATCATTGCTCTAGACTGGAGCCTGTAATGCTTCTACACACACAAAAATAAAATAGCATGCTTAGCTGCAGCTGTTCTCCTTCCATGTGTGACAGACTGGCCATTTCCTGCATGAGCTAAAGTTCTCCCTGACCATTTTGCTGTTCATAGTCCTCTCTCTTTTCATTCCAATTCTGGTATTCACTTGGATCACTACCTTTTGTTGAGTATTAGCAGTGCTGGTTGTTGCTGTGTAACTTCCATTTCTTGACCTTGATTTTCTGAATCACTCAGATTAGTAAAATAATCAAGTTTATTATGACTTAACAGTATTTACACTTGATAACAAACTTCAAGTCTCTCCATTTACAGAGGGGGTCTCTACAGAACACAGCAGTTAGTGGTGCACAATCATGGCACATTGCCCTAAGAATACAGAATGGGACTGTGGGGTGACGTGCGTGGCACTTGAAGTGACTCTCTGAAACTGTCCTCTTGCTGCTGTGAAGAGGACAATACTGGAATTACTAGATGGCCCTGGATGTTAGAGTACAGAGTCCGGACATGAGGAATGGATCAGAAAGGCTTAGGTGATAAGAAGTAAATTCAATCACAAGGCTTGCTGAAAGTCCAGGTTAGGGATGAGAGCCTCAATTTGGATGCAGTTGAGAGAAGAAGAAAACAAAGATGAAAAGAGAACTGTAGGAGGACACTTGGCAGATGTGACAATTGGTTAAATGTATGGAGGTGAAGAGAGGAATAAAAAATAAATAAGGGGATGCTGGGATAGTTCAGTAGTTAAGTGCTTGCCTTGCAATTGCAAGGTCTGCGGTTTGATTCCCGGCCCCAGCCTGTGCAAAACCATATGCTGAACTGTGGCACAACCGGTAACTGCTGGGGTGGCTCAGCAGTGAAGGTTCTTGCCTCCCATGAGGAAGGCCCCCAGTTCAGTTCCTGCCCCCCACGGCCCCACACCCACCGGTGCGGAACAAAACCATGTCACAATGAATGATGTACAACTATGGAGACTGCTCTGGGCCCTCCCCCTTCTCTCTCTCTCTCTTTCTCTTTCTCTCTCTCTCTCTCTCTCCCTTCCTCCCTCCTTCTCTCCCTCCCTCCCTCCTTCCTTCTCACCTTCTCTCAAAAATAAATAAATATATATTTTTTAAATGTTAAAAGTATAGGTAGCTGAAGAAAGGTGATGTGCCAACAGAGAGGTTAAGTAATGAGGGAAGATTGCCATTGGCTATTAGTCCAAAACGCCAAATGTCTTCAACATGGTGGGCCTGAGTGATTCTAAAATCATTAGGCTTCCTTATCATTCAAAAGCATTCCCCACCCCTCCGCCGTTTTTTCAAATTAAAAGCCTATTTTGGGGGAGCAGTTTTTTTAAGTTTACAGAAAAAAAAACCCAACATGAAGTACAAAGAACTCCCATCAACTACTTCTCATCCCCAATTTCCCTATTTTTAACATCTTGCATTAATATGGAATATTTATTATGATTGATGAGCCATTATTATTAATTAAAGTCCACAGTTTGCTTTAGGGTTCACTCTTGGTGTTGTATATTCTATGTATTTTGATAAATGTATAAATGATATGTGTCCACCATTATATTATCATACCAAATAGCTTTACTGCCCTAAAAATCCTCTGTGTTTCACCTAATAATCTCTCCCTTCCCACCTCCAAGCCCTTGGCATACACTGATCTTACTGTCTCCATAATTTTGATTTTTCCAGAATGTCATTTTGAAGGAATCCTATTAGTATGTGACCTTTACAGAATGGCATCTCTTAGTAATATACATTTAAGGTTCTTCCATGTCTTTTTTGTGGCCTGATAGCATATTTGTTTTTAACCACTGGATACTATTTCATTGTATGGCTCTATCCTTTTAGCTTTTAATTTTAATATTTAAAAATAATAAGACACAAAATATATAAGCTACAAAGGAAAAATTTAACAAACTAGACTTCATCAAAATTAAAAACGTCTACTCTTCCAGAGACATTGTCAAGCAAATAAAAAGATAAGCCACAGCCTGGGCAAAAACATTTAAAGGGAAAAAAACCAAATACTTTTTAAAGAATATGTATCCAAAATATATAAACAATCTTTATAATTTAACAATAAGAAGACAAACAACTAAATAAAAGCAGGCTAAATATGAACAGACACTTCACCAAAGAAGATGTAAGGATCGCAACTAAGCCAATAAAAAGACACTTAACATAATAAATAGGAAGATGTACATTAAAACCATAGCAGCTACTACTATACTCCCATTAGAATGGTTACAATGTTATCAAGTAACCATGCCAAGTGTTGACAAGGACGTAGAGCAACTGGAGCTCTCCTACATTGGTAGTGGGAATGTAAAATGCTAAAAACTACTTTGGAAAACAGTTTGGCAGTCTCTTAAAAAGTTAAACATTACCTACCAGATAGGCTAGCCATTCCACCCTTAGGTATTAACCCACATAAAACTTGTACATAGAAGTTCATGTCAATATTAACTAATAATTGCCAAAAGCTAAAAACAACCCAAATATTAATAGATTAACAAACTGTGGTTTATGCATGCAATGAAATACCATTCATCAATAAAAAGCAACTCAGCAAAATCGATATGTTAAACTCTGTGGGACAACTGATCTAATTTCTTGAATAAAGAAATTGCATGAGGGAAATACAAAGAAAAGTGGAGAGGAAACCTACTGCTTAAGAGAGGCTTTAAAGACATCAATTAATCACTGTGTGTAGAACTTATTTGCATATTGATTTGAACAATTGAATTGCAATGCAAAATGCAACAAAGAAACCATTTATGACAATTATGAGCTATTTGGAAATTTGAACACTGAATATTTGATATTATTAATATAATAGCAATTAATGTGATAATGTAATTATATTAAAAAGGTTACATAGGTTAAATATTGTCAAAGGACAATATTTACAGATGAAATGACTGGGAATTCCTTCAAAATAATACAGGCAGGAGGGTGTGGGGGAGTTGAAGTAGAGATGAAACCAGCTTGGTTATGATTACATGATGGTTTATTATATTACTTGGTTTGCTGGTGTATAAGTTTAAATTTTTCCAGAAAAGTCTTTTTTCTTTTTTTTAAGTTCCTTGCATTGTCACCACCATGAAATAAGCATTGCTAATATTTTAATGTGCGTATATCTTATCAATCTTTACCCAGAAGCACATATTGTTCACTACCATATATTTTGATTCACAATTTATAAAATCAGGATATAATACAAACCACTCTAACTTTTACTTCACATTCAACAATGTACCTTTTTTATGTCAGTAAATACAGATTTACACCATAATTTTTAATCACTAGTTTATTTTGTTATAGTAAGATCTTTTTAAAACTATTTCCCACTTTTTGGACAGTTAAGGCATTTTCTGTTTTTCATCATCACGAATAGCATTACCAGTTAAATTGCCATTTGTAATGAGAAGTGATATGGATTAGGAGATGAGAGTTTGGGTTTGGGAGCCTGACTGCCTACCTTCTAACACCTACCTTTTCACTTATTAGCTATGTGACCTAGAACAAATTACAAACTTCTCCATGCTCCAATTTCCTAATAGGTAAACTAGGAATGGTAGCAGTGCCTATTTCATAGGATAAATGGTACAGTAATGAGTTGATATATATTTAAGAAATTGCATGGGGAAAGCCGGGATGGCTCAGCAGGTTAAGTGCTCGCTTTGAAGCCCCGAGGACTGAGGATCGAATCCCAGCTCCGGCCCAGGCGGACCCACATGCTGAACTGGGGTGTGCTTCCCTAATGCGGTGAGGCCCCCAGTTCAGTTCAAAAAAAACCAAAAAACTAAAAAAAAAAAAAATGGGGAAGCCGGGATGGCTCAGTGGGTTAAGCGCTCACTTTGCAGCACCGGGGACAGAGGATCGAATCCCAGCCCTGGCCCGTGTGGACCCATGTGCTGAACTGGGGAGTTCCCCCAGTTTGGTTCTCTCTCTGTCTCTGTATCTCTCTCTCTCTCTCTCTCTCTCTCTCTGTCAAAACAATAAAAATAATAAAGATTTATTAAAAAAAAAAAGAAATTGCAACAATGACACAGAAAAAGAGCTTGCTATATCTTAAGCAATGTTATTCCTACATTTTGCACCCCTGATCATTTTCTTCTTTAGAATCACTGGCATAAAAAAATATGCATGTTTAGGGCTTTTGATACCTAATTTGTTCATATTCTAAAACTACATTTCCCAGACACCTCCTATTATTTATTGCATTTGCTAGCTTAACTTTTTTGGTAGTAAGAAAGTAGACAGGCTTTGTCTTTGTTCTTTCCTTGTCCTTTTAAAGGCTACCGGTAAACCTATTTTTATTCGACAGCTTGCTATACTATTATGAAATTTGCCAACGTTTTGTTTTGTTTTTAAGTTTCTTTAACCTACTCCAAACCAAAAGTGAGCACCTAAAGAATTTCAAAAATACAGTGCACTTAAAATAGCTAACTCTCTGTGCAACAAATGATTACAGAACAAAACGTGCTTACTGCCCATGCGTTTTAACTTCCTGTCTTTCACATTACCATCCTATTCTAATTTTTTCCAAATCAATGCTTGTACCTCTAATTATACTCACAAATATTTCCCATCTAGTCCTCAAACTAACAACAAACAACAAACATCTACAGTGTCTCCAAGTATGATTTTCCGAAGAAAGCCTGGCATTCTCTTCTCTACAGTCAGCGTCCAAATTCACTGGAGCAACAGCACAGCTATCTGGCAGAGGTCCCTCCCCAGTCCAGACATTTTTCTAGTGAGCCTGCAGCCCCACCTCTTTTAGCTCTAAGGGAGAATTAAAAAAAATATATATATGAGTTGGATAATTAAAATCCACAAAACAAAGCTTGTGTCCCTCACACTCCAGAATCCAGCCCAATCCAGCCCCAGGAGAATGTGCTCCTGTGCCCATCTTCCTCATTCCAGGACAGAAAACCCTGGGAAGGGTGACTTGGTACCCCTCTTCCTTGTCCCTCTCCCCAGCCCACTACCCAGTATTATTGGTTCTACTCTCAAATTTCCTGCAATCCACATGCACTGCCTTCTACCCTGGTAATCCTCTCTCCTAGATTACTACAACAGCATCCTAATTGGATGAGCCTTTTCCAAGCTTTCCTCCTCCCCACAGTCTCCAGGGCTGGTCTTTTGGTCGGTGTAAATTGGCTAAGCGACATACATGCTTGAAACACTCGAGGAACTCATCGTTGTACTAAGATTATCACACCTTCCCTCCCAGGGCAAGTCCAAGCAAGGACACGGCTCAGTCTCTAAACTCACCTACCCCTGCTCTCCCTGAGAGAACACCCTGCAGCCTAGCAGCTTCCTTTCTCTTAAAGGCACCACACCACTTCCTGCCTCAGGAACTCAGCTCATGGTGTTCAGTTGGATGCACAGCCCTTACTGAGCTTTTTGCCCGACTGTCATCTTCTCATTTTGCAGATCCAGCTTAAAATCATTTCCTTGTGGGAGATCTTCCCATTTAAAGTCCCCACCTGTCATTATCCTCACAGTCCTTGTCCTTTGCTTTGTGGCATTTACACTGTGTAATTATACGACTCTTTGGCCCAGAACCCACAGCCTGTCTCCTCAATTGATCATCAGTTTGTTTTGTTCACAATGATGTCCCTGTTACCAAGCACAGTACCTGATCCACAAAAGAGCACAGGATATATTTGTTGAATAAATGAAAGAAAAGATACTAGGCCTGTCCAATTGGCTGGTGCTATGCAAACCTAAGTACCCATAGAGAAGTGACTGCATTTCACCTGATCTAGTGAACCCACTAAAATAAAACCTCCTAGAACATTATAAAATGAGGATGAAGGTCCAAATTTAAAACCCTGAATAAATTGGCACTATCCTATTCACTAGCCTCAGCTTTACGGAGAATATAACAGAATCAGATCTGCCCTCAGAGAATATACAGTCTCACCAGAAATGAGAAATGATTCCCCCTCACTGGGGGAATCATTTAACCCACTGCCCATTTGTCGGAGAATACTCCCCAGCAATACTTGTGGCTACAAGGTGTACTCCAAGACAACTCACGGATTATAGTACTAACCTTCCCTCAAAGTTTGCCACAAAATATCTCGCTTGTATTATTATTTTCACATCACTCTAGTACAGGGGTCTCCAAACTTTTCAGCCCGTGGGCCGTATTAACTATCAAACAGCAGTTTGGGGGCTGACTACACACTCGAGGTCCAAATAAAAAAGAATCAAAACATAGCTGTTGTTTTTAATTATTTATTTAATATTATTTTATTCAGATAAAAAGGTCTCCATGGGCCGAATGAGAGGGCCTCGCGGGCTGCATCCGGCCCACGGGCCGTAGTTTGGAGACCCCTGCTCTAGCATATCAATAGTCTTTGGAAACAAATGACATCAGTGTATTGAAAGCATTCTGTTTTTAGTAGTATTTCCATTAACAATATGTAGTAATTCTCAATCGCTGAAAATGTCAAATCCTACAAAACATGGCATTCCTATGAACAAAGAAAATTATTAAATACTGATCATCATATATTATACATTTCTGTTACATTAGGATTAGAAACAAGTTGTTTAGACATAACTCTAAGAGCAGTTTTCATATTTTATTTTCACATTGAAAACCAGTCAGATTTGCTTTAGCCTCAAAGAGCATGTTTATGTAAAAGTAAATGAATGTGGCAGTGAGCTGAACTTTTTTTTTTTTTTTTTTTTTTTCTAATTGGGAAATGGGATACACAAAGAATATGTCCAAATACCAAAATCATGCAAGAGACCATAAGTAACCTCATCAGTGAGAGTTGGGGCAGATGAAGACTTCATGAAGAGAAAAGATTTAAACTGACCCTTCAAGGAATTCAGGTTTGCAGGGAAGAAGGGAGGACCACCACATATAGGGCCCAAGAGAGCAAATGTGTGAAGGAGGGAATAATGGCAAAGCATGTTGAGGAGCAAAAGCTGACATTGGGGTCTCTGTTTCTGCCTTTCAATATAGAGACAGGTAGAGACAGTAGTTTCATAAGTAAGACTATCAGGATCTTTGTTTTTGTTTTTCTTAAAGAGTTATTTTATTGTTTTGAGAGATGGTGAGAGAGAGTGGGGAGGAGGGCCCAGAGCAGTCTCCATAGTTGTAAATCATTTGTTTTTTTGACATAGTTTCATTCCACACACATAGATGTGGAGCAGAACCAAACAAACTGAAGGCCTCCCTCATGACAGGCAAGAACCCTCGCTGCCATCCCGGCAGCTACCAGTTGCACCGCAGTTTGGCATATGGGATTGCACGGGCCAGGGCCGGGACTCAATCCCTGGACCCTGCAAATCCAAGGCAAGCGCTCAACCTGTTGAGCTATCCCAGAAGCCTCTGGTTTTGATTTTTAACACCGATAAGTAAAGATTGGCAGAATATTCTTTGTGTTTTCCTACACCAATTTAAAGATTTAAATTGACAGAGAGAGACAGAGAGAAGGGGGCGGGCCTAGAGCAGTCTCCATAGTTGTATGTCATCAGTTTTCAACATGGTTTCATTCCACACAGGTGGGCAAGGGCCACACAGGACAGAAACTGGGCTGGGGGCCTCCTGCATGGGAGGCACACCCCAGTTCAGCATATGGGTCCGCATAGGTGGGGGCAGGATTCAATTCCTCAGTTCCTGGGGCTGCAAAGCAAGTGCCTAACCCGCTGAGCCACCCCGGCTTCCCTTTATACCAATTTAAAAACTTAAAAGTATAACAATTTTCTTGGCCAAAATTCTTCTTATATTTTAACTGAAAGAGAAAACTTTTAATGCTCAAAGGTATAAGAGCCCAAGAAAGAAAAATAAACAATATTGAATGGAAATACATGGAAGAGAATTATAGCCCCAGGCAGTGGGGTAAAGTAGGTCCAAAAATGTGGTTTACAAAAAGGGTGCCTGGAGAAATGCCAACCCCAAGACATTGCAGTAAGTGAGGACCCGAAACTGGACAGCACTTACATCCTTCCCAGGGTAACTTCACTCTTTAAAAATAGATAATATTTTGGTCAACAATTCCAAGTTAGCGAATATATTAACTCACGTTCAGAAACACAGTTGATTCATTTCTGGTTTATGAACAATCTGGGAATGTAAAAGAAACATTTGTCTCTTCACCCAAGTTAATATGAATGAATTTTATTTAAGCACACCATTTTAAAAGGGCTTTATTCTCACTGTTCATTCTTGTGTTTATTGCATCTTTTCTTCTGGGCATGTTTGTCTCTGGAATGTTGCTTTGAGGAGCATACTCGTAGGTGTCAGCAATATCTCTTTCTATTCTGAGCTCAGGAAAAAAAGCACATGTAATACAAGTAGAAGTAGGAAAAAGGAAAATAAATGAAAGACTGCTGCCATATAGCTAGGTGTACTTGGTACTGTTTTAAATTAACCTGTAATTAGGCTACAATACCCCATTCTGAAGAAATTCACCTGGAGGAATAAAGAGTCTGGGCAGGCACCAGTGTTTATATTATAGTATATGAGTATATATGGAGAAAAATCTCACTGCAGGCTGTGTATTTACAGGCTTCTTTGCTAAGGCACTTACAACCAAAGTATAATGAAACAAAAACAAACAGTTGTTCATTTGACACAGAAGACGAGGTGACATGTATTCTACAGCTTCTACAGGAATTATTTGAAGCTATAATTACCCATTGCTTTAAATAAAACACTTGTTATTTTCTTAAACGAACAGACCACTAGCATCTCAGGAATTCCTTATTCAAAGTCCCCACCCCTTTGAGCTGTAAAAGTCTCATATGCATGAAGGGATTTATACTGGTTGCATCATGCAAAGAATTATCTTTCAAGTGAAGATATGAATTCTTGCTGTGTAGGTTTGCTTTCTTTTTTGAGGTCCTTAATTCATTTTTTGAATTTTATTTTAATAATGACTTACATAAACCTCAGAAAGTCTCCTAGATCATGCAGAAATCTTAAGTCGGATTTCAGGTATACAGAGTGCTGCACTTCCTTCGCTCAGCACTGCCAACTACATTACCTGCCTCCTATGGGCTAATGCAGGGAGGAGGACGTCAGAAAACACAAGTAGCTGCACAAAGGAAAGTTGTGAATGTCACAGTCATCAGGACCTATTTAGCTTTATTCATTAAAAGCATTAATTTACAAAATTTAGGGATGCTGGGATAGCTCAGCAGTTGAGCACTTGCCTCAAAATCTCAATGTCCAGGGTTTGATTCCCAGCCCTGGTCTGTGCAAACCCCCATGATAAACTGTGGCACAACTGGTAACTGTTGGGATGGCATGGCAGCAAAAGTTCCTGCCTCCCATGTGGAGGCCCTCAGTTCAATTCTCACCCCATGTGGCCCCATATCCACCTGTATAGAATGAAAACATGTCACAACTAATGATGTACAACTATGGAGACTGCTCTAGGCCCTCCCCTCTTCTCTCTTTCTCTCTCTCTCTTCCTGTCTGTCTCTCTCCCTTTCTCTCTCTAACCTTCTCTGAAACAATAAAATAAATCTTAAAAAAAAAATTTAATGGCTGTACAATTAGCCTAACCTACCAGAAAAGCCAAATGCCAACACAAAGTAATGAGTTTGATCTGAGGAAATATGAGGTTAATGGGATGAGTTCAAGCCAAACCCTCTCAGATGTCATACAGAGCTACGGAGGGCAGACGAGCAGTGTTCTCACAGCAGAGCACTGTACTCACAGCCCATTTTCGGGAAGGAGCCAGAGTCTGGGGACATGGGGTTTCCAACATAAAATTATAGCCCTTGCCCTCAGGTCAATGACCTTGGAAAACACTGTTCTATTGAGAATGAAAAATAATGGCAGGAGAACGAGTCCTGAAGGAAGCAGGAAGGGAAGGTGGTATAGGCCCGGTGAACAAGGAGAGGCTATGCAGGGCCTGGCTGCATTCTTTTGTGCATTTCTGTATCCTGCAAGTAGGCCAGTCAGAGTTCCCCATCTCCAGTGATTTCTCCGTCAAGCCAAAAGAAATAAACAAAATATTCCCTGCAGTAGGTTCTCAGAGTCTGAAGTAATGAACCAAAACCAGTTAAAAGGAAATCAAATCTGTTCTGGGAAGGGACGGCCCCTCTGACTTTGAGTGCACAGCCAATAATGACCTCAGAGCAATCAAACTATCAGTTTCCCTTCTGAACTTCCCTTCTGGAACTGTCTGGAGCCAAGATTTTCGAGAACAACTGCCAAATGTTCAGAAGTTCAACTTTCCCTAAGGTGAGTACCCCAGGACTTTGAGTCCCTGCACCTCACTTAACACATACCTCTTGCAAAGTCCTCAATTACATTCTGAAGGTGTTTCAGGACATTTTCCCAAGAAAGCTATCAGCAGGTCTCTCTCTGAGGGGACCCAGAACAGAACATCATTACCAGAGAAGTTATGAAGGTGAAGTCTGGCCATCAGCTAGAACACAGCTCTTGGATAAATGCTTTTCATGGGTTACCAGCATAGAAAAAGGGAAGCATACTATTACCCCAGAACTAGAGACAAAGAAGAGAGCCAACACCTTCCATTAATTAGCCAATCAGAAATGAAGAAAATCTTTACACATCAACTCTTCCCCCACTTCCAAATTTCAGGTCACGGGGTACGGAGTCACTACTTCTATAGGTGAACATCAGGCAAAAGAAAGTACTAAAAGTTCTCTCATTTCCTTTTGCCTAGAGTCATTCAGTTTGATGGGTGACTTCAGTTTTCTATAACTTCTCACGATTTCATTTCTCTTTCCTTCAACATACTAACATATGAGGGGAATTAGAGTTTGCCACCCCAAAACATGCCTTTTAGAATATTGATTATTTTAAGCTGGTTATTTTTAAGGAGAAAAAAAAAAAATCAGGAAAGGTCTTTGACATTCCCTTTAACTGTTGAAAAGAATTTAGATAAAGAATCTACTCCAGGGAGGGAGTTATCTTCATACATAACAACAGGAACTAGTGTATGATAGACAGGCAGGAACCTAGCAAGGCCTGTGATTAAAGTCCTCTCTTTGTCCCATTGTTAAAGATGGCCCAGCAAACATCCAGCTACCAAACATTTGCTTTTCCATCTCCATGTGAATTGCCTTCCTGCCCTTTGAAGCCCCAACCCACAACCACCCTCTTTCCTTAGCTCAGATGGCATGTAAGCCTCAATTGCCAGATCTGTCTTTGGGTCCCATATTCTTATAAAGCCCCATATGTACATATGTAATAAATTTGGTCATTTTCTCCTGTTAATGTGTCTCATATCAACTAGATTATTAGCCTAGCCAGAGAACTTAAACGGATAGAAGAAAAACTAATTTTTCTGCCCCACACATAAAATGCTATAGGATACATAATTTTCTAATTAAAATAAATTTTATTTTGCAAGACAGTGACTTCATTTTGATTCAGGGAACAGAATTTCCAGGCTGAGGCACAGTATTTGGAAATTTAGAATTAGGAGGCATAATACAAATCATTATTATTTATTTATTTATTTAATATTATTATATTTTATTGTTAAATTTAATGGGGTGACATTGGTTGGTAACAATCAGACAGTTTCCCAATGGACAACTCCACATCACATCACCCATGCATCGCATTATGTGCTCAGCTCCCAGAATCAGGTCCCCCTCCAACCTGATATATCTGGTGCCCACTCCCCACTCCCCACACAACTCTCCCTCCCCCCACCCCCTCCTCCCTCCTCTCCAGGTTATGGAGAAGTCATTATTGACAAGTGCATGCTTGAAGGTTTTGTGTATATGTCATCAAATTCATGCAGAGGCAAAGCTCTACTAAAGAGCTCTACAATTTCATCCTTTGACTCTCAGAGGCATAAAAATATAAGCTAAGCAAGAAACACACTTTCTGGTACTTACTGATTCCTTGAAAGAGCTCCTCAATATTAATAGCATTTTTTGCACTTGTTTCAACCACGATGGCACCTATGGATTCAGCATATTCCTTTGCATCCTTCAAGGGAACTTCCCTGGAAAAGAGGTCAAACCCAGACAGAAATGAATGCTCATTTCCAAAAACATACGTAACCCCAAAAGACCAAACACAAAGCTCACGTGAAAACAGTTCCTTTATTTTCCTGTAGAATATCAACTTCATTGCTCAGCAAGTACCGGTACTGAGAGCCTAGTATGGCTGAGACTTTTTAAAGTTTAAAACCTGTTTTCTGGCATCACGGGGACAAGGCGTTCATCAATGAAATACTGTCCCGGTCCCACCGCAGTTAAGAATTCCAGAAGAGTAGGAAGAATCATTGAGTATGGCAGTATACTTGTACATTCCAGCTTTCAGAGTTAGGGTTGATTTCAAACACTTTTTCCCCATAAAAATGAGAATAAATATCATTCTAATTGTGTGTTTGTGTGTGTGCTTACGTGCACATAAGTTTCTGTAAGACCTTCTATAGATCATCTTTGACAAATCAGATAAAATATGTGACATGATTTGATAGTTTAGAAATGAAAATGTTTATAGTTACAATAACTACGATGCAGGATGGCATATTTGAACTTTGCCTTTAAAAGGTCGTTCTTGCAAAGATTTTAGAACATAAAGTCTACTTAAATGAACACTCTAAAATGACATTTACTGATCTATTTTGAGTGTAAAGATACTATGCTGGATCCAAAGATTAAAAAGTCAAAGTTCCCAGTCTCCAAAGTTTATTCATTTATTCCCAAATATTCACTGAGCTGTTATTGTACGCCACTCCTTTTTGTAGGTGGTAGAGAAAACACTAGTCCTTGCCTTTTGGAATCTACATTTGAGACTAAAAACAAACACATCCATGGTTACTCTAATCCACAACACTGTAACATCAGCTGTAAGTGGATAATAAAGGCACCAACAAAGTGCTTCCAGAGTAGAGAGGTAGAAAGCAACGCATTTCAATCAGTGGAACCGGAGGAGATGCCTAGGAGGAGGTCACCTTATAGTGGCCATGCCAGGTAGGAAGAATACCGGTGAGACGTGTGGTGCAACATCCTGACAAAGCCCACAGTAGAGGAGTACTTGCATCCCCAGAAAGCATTAAAAGCAGATTCTGCAGCCAACATTGCTGTGGATGTAATGGTGGATTTACAAATAAATGATACGGTGTGCCGGAGATGGTCCAGCAGGAATCTTGGCAGATGGGCAGGAACGCACCCAGTGACCAAACAAAAACAATAACAGGGTCAGCACCACATTTTAGGAAAACACTGTACGCAAAATGGACGGAGGGCCCAGGAGGAGAAGAATTTGGAAGCTCCTCTAATGCTGTAGGCGAGAGAAAACACAACGCTGGACTAGGAGGGCTACAGGAAAAGAGAAAAGGGAGGGCAGGAAGTCACAACTGGGACGGGGCAGAGAAGAGACTTTCTCCATCTCCCATCTCCTTCCCTTTCTTCCACCCCTCCATACTCCTCACGCATGGTTACGGCTGGTTTTTAAAGCTGCTGGGAAAATTCTACCATGGCATTTAAATTCTTTGTGTATCCCAAATCATATAAGAGAACTCTTCAGGTACTAACTGGAAAAGGGTCTACCTAGAGCCCATACTTTTAAAGACGCTGTCCCAGGATTCCACACCAGAGGAGGGTCCTAAGCCATGTCAGCCAGAATCTGTACTTCCAAAGTCTTTCTTACCAAAGACACACAGGGAAGAAGCATGCCCCTGATTCTACCCTCTGTGTTGTTTTTAATAGACAAGTCCCAGACCTCCTGAAGGTATCAAAAAAAATTTTTTTTCTCAACTTTTTTGGTGACGATGAATTTTACATTTGAAGCATTCCCCAAAACAGTTCTTCTATGTCCAATTTGGCATTTCACCTCATTTTTTATTTCTTCACAGCAGTCTTTGTGTAACCACAAATAGAAGGGTGGGACCCATCTCTGCCCAAATGGGACAGATAAAACAGGCTGTGGCCTACTCATCTCTGCCTGGGGGTAGGGGCACATCTGGCAATCAAGGAAGCTTCAGAGACCCCGCAAGTGAGAGAAGGAAGGTTACATCTACTGTTGTTAAACACTTCCTTAGCTCCCCTTCCATCAGTCCCATTGCAGCACAAAGAGGAGTAGAATAGGTTTAGGTAGGATTAAGGCAAGAACAAAGTCACAACACAATCCAAAATATCCATGCTGAGGACAACAGTAAACTGGGATAGGCTCATTATCTCACAGTCTACAATGCTGGACCTGGAAATTGAGATAAGAAAAGTGTGTCCTTAGACTTCTCCCATGGTTACAAATAGGTCTCCTTAAGACGTCCTCAAACTTTTTAAACAGGGGGCCAGTTCACTGTCCCTCAGACCGTTGGAGGGCCGGACTGCGGGCCCGGGACGAGTCGGCTGCTAAGCAGGACAGGCAGCGGCGGCAAAAACACCCGGCGGGCCGGATAAATGTTTTCGGCGGGCCGCACGTGGCCCACGGGCCATAGTTTGAGGACGGCTACATGAGTCGTCCAAAATGACAGAGCAAACTGGGTTGGAGGCAGGGTCAAGCCCAAGGCCTTTGACTCTGCCCAGTTTGCTCCCGTTGGGCCTTGACAACACTGTCCCACAGCTGGCATCCACACTCCAGAGGCCACAACAAAGAATCCATGGGCTCAAAATATCCTCACATGTACTATGCTGGAGTCAGGGGGTAGAGGCAGGGAAGGATCGGATCCCATCTTTCTGAAGATTAGGCTCTTACTCGAGAGTCTAGAGGGCTGGTGAAAGTCCCTGTAATATGAATTGAGATTAGGACCAAGCACTGTGGTCTGCCAAAATACATTTCCTCTACATAATGAGAAATATGTATTTGGTCTTGGCCCCTGGCTCCTGGCAGTTTCCTGAGTGATATGTATGTCTTCGGTTATTCATCAAGAGCCCCACTGGACCACGCCTGAGTTTCTGATAGGGAGGGGCCCCTAGATAGCTTAGAATAGGGGCTGGTTGCCTAAGTAACCAACCACAGGATTAGAGAGGGTTGGAACTTTCAGCCCCACTCCCCAACCTTTGGGGGAGGGGAATGAAGCTGGAGATTAAATTGATCACAACTAAGTAATGCAGCCACACTAAACTCTTGAACTCAGGCTGAGAGCTTTGGGGTGAGAACACATGGAGGTGTTGGGAAGGCAGCCTGTGCAGAGAGGGCGTGGAAGCTCCACACCCCGCCTCCTTACCTCACTGTATGCACCTCTCCCATCTGGCTGGCCCTGAGTTGTATCCTTTACAGATAAACTGTAATCCTGTCTAGTGTTTTCCTTTTCCTGAGTTCTGTGAGGACATCCATTCTAGTAAATTCAAACTTGAGGTAGGGAAGGTTATGGGAATCCCCAAATTTGTAGTCTATGGGGGAGAAGTGATACTAGAGACCCAGGGTGACTCAGGGATACTAGAGACCTGTCTTATAATGTGGGGTGACAGTTTGTGGGACTGAATCCTTAATCAGTGTGGGGCCTGTGCTAATTCAGGGTAGTTAGTACTGGAATTTAATTGAATTGCAGGACACCCAGTTGGTATTAGAAAACAGTTGTAACAAACGATGTGACTACAGTCTGAAAGAAGAGCTTTAGAAAGGTGAGAATGTACTTCCTCAGAGCCTCCTGCACACAAGTGAAATAGCAACCTGGGAACTCCTACAGCTGCATTTTAAGAAAGGTTGGCTATATAGACCCACGAGGTTCGAAGGCTGTGATCACTGGCCTCTGTAATGATGATTACATGAGACTGTGGCATCTAGTGACTTCCATTCATTTTTTTCCAACAACTATTTATCCAGTGTCTGCCATAAGCGCTGCATTAGGTATTGAAACAGGTAAACTGCAACTTGCCAAGGTATAAACATACAGTCAATTTTGACGGGAAAGACTATTTTTAGACTTTCTAGACTAAACTATGTACAGAAAATCAGGACTCCCAGAAACCACCCAGAAGAGTCATTGCAAACTAGCCAGGAACTGCAGACTTGAGTCTTTTCTGTCTCCTCTCTCCAGTCTCCTGTGCTCCACCCTCTGCTCTCCTTTCCCCCTCCTTCAGGAGCTGATCATATTCTGTCTGACCCAGGGTTTCTTTCTCCACTATCTGAAGTCCGAGCCCCACCCCCTCCTCAAGCAGCTGGGGCTGGCCAGCGACCAGGAGGCCAAGCGGTCAGGATGGACGGTGGAATTCAGGGCCAGGGCTGGATTTGCTCTGGAGCCAATGGGAGCCACAAAGGGCATGAGTAGTGGGGAAAGCTGAAGACCAGGGGAGAGGCTACAGTCCCCTTCCCAGGGACACACTGACTGCAAGGGACCACAAGAAGAGATCAGAGTCACGAGCTAGGTGATGGGAGTGAAAGCAGTACCAGTCAGGATCAGGGAGGGATGACTGCCTCTAACAGCGGACACTGGAGTAGAGCATTTTACAGACTCACTTGTACATGACATGGGGTTACAGGCTCAGAGGGCCAGAGACGCTAACTTTTCTAAATCTAGACACATCTCCCCAGTTGAGCTAGCTGATTGCTGGCCATCACTACTTCAATAGTAGATGGGCTTCACAAATATAACTTGACACAGTCTGATAATAGCTTTTCACCACAGATCAGTCCCTCTTCCCACAAACCTTCTACTGATAAGCAGTTAACAGCCAGCTACTGAGGGGCCTCTTCTTATCAACAAGAACATGTAGAGAAGCAACTACGGCAAGGGGACATTTAAACTATAAGTACTGAGAGTTTGTGTGGACCATTTGAGATGGGGCATTCATTCCTGTCCTGACAAGACACTTCTTGTGAATAGTGGTGATGGCACAGTGGCCCCAGAAAAAAAGCAGCCCACTGATGGCTTCATTCCCTAGCAACGTGCTCCAGCAAGAGGACTTTTACTTTCACACTGGAAATCTAGAAATCAGTCAATTGTCATGGACTCTCCGGGTGCCTCCTCATATAAAAAGGTGCATATATTAAATTTGGACTTTATTCTTTCATATCCCTTTGTCTGCAAAGAACAGTATGATTACACTGTCATTTGTTTGAAACATGCTATTTCTTTATTTGGCTTATTAAGAGATAACCTATATATTGTGGGTCTATGAAATTTTCCTAATTCCCACAGTGAACCTGTGCTAAATAAATTGCTGGCAAAGACAACTCAATTTCTAGCATGACTTACGCTGCCTCCCCAAACAAAAACTAAACATGTCTCTAATTGGTCTACCCAGCCTCCTGCAGACCACTATCTGCATGCTCACCACGGAGATCTTTCAAAATGGCGAATCTATCAAGTATTCACGTGAATACAATACTGCTATGTATCTGATTGCCTCAGGATAAAACCCAAACCCTTGCAGAACAAGGCTTCACGTGTCATTCCTCCCTCATTCACACCCAAAGCTACAGCCATTCTAAGTGGGTGGCCATCCTGGGAACTTGTGCTCATGTCTGTTTCTGGGTCATGCACCTGCTCTTCCCTCTGTCCACTCCACCCCGTACACTTGGAGATATTCCACCACGGCCTCCTAGAGAGCTCAGTCCAGCATGCCTCCCTCCAGAGTAGATGGATGCTCTTCCCCCTCTGCCCTTAACACTTGTGCAATTTGAGCATAATACTATCATCCCTGTGAAGCTGTGTGGCTCCCAATATAGACTGGATTTCTTAATATTAGGACCATGGTTTTTGTTTTAGTGTGCCAGGATCATAACAGTGTCTGGCACCAAGAAGGCAATCAATTAATATTTGTTGAAAGACTGGATGACAAAATCACCCCTAGCTGCCTTCAACAGAGAGGAGGACTCAGGTAGAGAAAGTGCTGTGTGGGCATCAGGGGAAGTGTAGGGAGTGCTAAGAATGTCACCTAGAGAGGTCCCAGAAACAGAGGCTTACCCACCCTTCCATCCAACCGAGCCAGGTGGGAGGCTCAGGGGAGCAAGCAACATCAAAGAAGGAGTCTCCGGCTAGACCCAGGCTCTCATGTTAATCAGCTTATATTTCAACGAAGGCCACACAGCAGCCTGTTGTGTGTCTAGGACACACAGGCTGAGCTGGCCAGAGCATTCAGAGGCTCTCAGCAGGAGAGAGAGATCAGGAACCAGCATTACTGTGGGCTCTAGACTTTTCAACAGTTTATGCTGCCTAGTAAGTGTCCTTGTTTTGTTGTTCTTAGGTAGACCTGCCATGTGGCAGCTGATTCATTCTAATTCCAGGGCTATTTAATTCTCCATGATTCTTCTCCACTGGCGACAAAGAGAAAAGAGGGAAGGTACACCAAGGAGTTCCTGAAGCCCTTTCTATTATGGAAAGGAATCCAACACGCAGGCTAAGGTAGAATAATAATCTATTCCTGCTATGGGTTCACTGGGAAGGTACAGTTCCATGGGTTCCTTCTGAAAGTCATTGGAGGCAAACGACTTCCACTGAGCCCATCTGTGCTGAAGGGTATGCTCTGGCCATGGGTCTTAGTTCAGAATCTTTCCTAGATGGCTTAGTGAGAAAGGCAGTTCCAGCATGCTGCTAGCAGAAGTAAAATTATTTTCTCCTCCAATAGACACCCTCTTAATGTCCACTTCTCTCGGGTTTTATGAGCCTCATTGTACTAGATGGGGTAAATGCTTTCCAACAACTTTTTAAAGATTTATTGTATTGTTTCTGACAGAGACAAAGATATAGAGAGACAGAGAGAAGGGAGAGGGTCCAGAACAGTCTCCACAGCTGCATGCCATCAGTACCCAACATGGCCTCGTTCCACACAGGTGGGCGAGGGCTGCACAGGCGGGAACTGGGTGGGGGCCTCCCACATGGGAGGCACGCCCCCTCAAGTCAAGGGCTGAAACAGGGGTGAGAACTGAACTGGGTGCCTCCTGCATGGGAAGCACACACCAGTTCAGCATATGGGTCTTCACGGGCTAAGGCCAGGACTTGATCCTCAGTCCCCAGGGCTGTAAAGTAAGCACTTAACCCACTGAGTCATCCTGGCTTCCCTTTACAATTTTAAATGTTAGGTAAGTTCATAATCAAAACAATACCTGGCATATACTAAGTGCTATCTCAGTGTCTGTTTAATAGATCTTCACAAAACTATATCAGCAAGGATCCTTTTCTTAAAGAATGCCATAAAGGCTGAGGAAATGATGCAAATGGAGAAAACAAGTAAATAGGAAGCTCGGCCTACTTCAGAGTTTAAATTTATCTGATTCAACCCATGGTTCAGGAAGGCTCCAAGTCCAGTCATTACTATTCCATGGAAGAATAAATAAACACAGCTATATCAGCCAACTTAAATATATTCCATAAACCTCCCCAAAAGTAAAATTACATCATATTTTAAAGTCCTTTCTCCATGAGAAAAATCTGACATTAATTCTGAGTAACTTTTATTCAAAGATGGTGAGCAGGGAAGCCAGGATGGCTCAGTGGGTTAAGCGCTCACTTTGCAGCCCTGGGGACCAAGGATCAAATCCCAGCCCCAGCCTGTGTGGACCCATATGCTGAACTGGGGAGTAACCCCAGTTCAGTTCTCACCAAGGTGAGACCCCAGCCCAGTTCCTGCCCAGTGCAGCTCCGCGCCCACCTGTGGAGTGAAACTATGTGGAAAAACCAATGATGTGCAACTATGGAGACTGTTCTGGGCCCTCCCCCTTCTCTCTGTCTCTGTATCTCTCTCTCTTTCTGTCAAAAACAATAAAAAATAAATAAAATTTAAAAAAAAAAGATGGTGAGCAATTCCTCATAAGCTATGAATATTTCTTGTTCTCTGGTTTGGGTTGTTTGGATTTACTCTTACTTATTTGTAAGTGCTCTTTGCATAATAAAGAACCTGGCCCTTTGTAATATATTTCTCACATTTCTTTCAGCTTCTCATTTGTATTTAGATCTTGTTTGTGGCATTCTTGACACACAAAAATTTTTAAATAGACTTATTGATCTTCTTTTTCCTCCCTTTGGCTTCTGAGTTTTGTATTACTATTAAACAGTTCATTGCAATTAATTCTAAGGTTATTTTAAAAATTCACCTGCTTTCTAACTTTTATGGATTGGTTATTTTACATTAAAATCTTTGTTTCATTTTGAACCTATTTTTCCCTATAACTAGCTAATTACCCCTAAATGATTTATTAAATTATCCTTTTTTACACTATTTTAAATATCACCTTTACCATATACTAAATCTTCCTATGCACCTCACCTTATTCCTTGATTATCTATTTTGTTCACTGATTTTTCTGTCTATTTCTGTGACATTGCTATATTGTTTTATTACTAAATCATTAAAATATGTTTTTATATCTGCTGGAATTAGTCCCTCAATGCTAACTATTTTGCCTGCTTTATTTTTCTAGATAAATTTTAGGATCATTTTGTAAAATGTGACTGCAATCTCAGTGAATACATGGTTTAATTTAGAGCAAGCTGAAAAATTTTTTTAAAGATTTATTTTTATTATTTTTAACAGAGAGAGAGAGACAGAAACAAAGAGAAGTGGGAAGGCCCAGAGCAGTCTCCATAGTTGTATATCATCAGTTTTCAACAGTTTCATTCCACACAGGTGGGAGGGGGGATGTGCAGGGTGGGAACAGGGCTGGGGCCTCCTGCATGGGAGGCATGCCCCAGCAAGAACCAAACTGGGGCCACACCCCAGTTCAGCATATGGGTCCATTGGAATTTGATCCTCAGACCCAGGGGCTGCAAGGTGAGTGCTGTACCTACTGAGCCATCCCAGCATCCCCCAAACTGACATTTTTTACAGTACTAAGTATTCCTATCCAAGGGATAAGTATATATCTTCATTTATTGAAATCTTCTTTTATGTCCTATCATAAAGTTGTAAAGTTTTATCTATATAGGTCTTGCTCATTTCTTGCTAAATACATTCCTTCAATTTAAAATAAAAAATTTTTATGACACACACACAAAGAAGTTGATTACTAGGTACTTAAATTTGTATTGCTCTTATAAAGAGGGTTTTAGCATCTACTTGATATTTATTATTATTTTTTAATTGTTAAATTTATTGAGGTGACATTGATTGATAACAATTACATTGTTTCCAGGTGTACAACTCTACATTACATTGTCTATACATTGCATTATGTGCTCACCACCCAGAATCAGCTCACTTTCCATCACCATATATTTGATTCCCCCTCCCTACTCACCTCCTACTTGATTTTTAAATTGTTATCTTTACATAGGTGAAGAATCATTATTCAGTAGAAAATCTTGGTTTTCCTAATCCTGCCTAAAATTAAAGACATTCACATGAAAATGAGGGTTTCATGCACCAGACTGGCCAAAATGAAAAAGTTTAATATCTATAGTGTTGGAGTGTGCAAAGAAAGGAATGCTCGTACAATGCTGGTAGGATAACCATGTGATGCAGAAGAGGTCATAGTTAACTGAAGAACAATTACATATAAGAAGTTTTCAGGTGTCTTAGAGCAGATGCACAAGAGTTCTCATTTTTCCAAAAAATTAAACACATAAGTTGGAAAAAAAACAAAAACTTTGACACCAAAAACAAAGAGAAAAAATTAGGACAATCATCCAAGATTCCTGCACGTTTCTTTGTCAAATAACAATCATAACTAAGCATTATCTAGACATCGTCAGAGGACACCCATGAATCTTTTAGGACATCATTCTCGGGTGTGTTCTATAGACATCTCTCCCATTGTTTATTTACAGCTTGTTAGAAATGAAGGCCCCCATGCCTTAGACCTATGGAACCAGAATATCTACTAAGCAAGCCCCAGAATATGCATTTTAGCACCTCCTCAACAGCTTCGTATACATTCTATAGCTTGAGGATAACTCTTTTAGGAGATGGTCTGAAAAATATTGAGTTTGTATTTTTTGCAGTCTGTTCATAATCTGACACTATGAAGTTCAGAGTTTGGAGATATGTATAAAGATTACTGATTATACCTATGACATAATGAAATGTACAGTCATACACTGTATAATAATGGTTCAATCAATGATGGACCACATATACATGGTAATCACATAGAATTATAATGGGCTGAAAATGTCCTATCACCTAGTGATATCCTAGCTGTTGTAGCATGGCAGCACAAATGGTACAAAATCAACAAAACTGTAGTTGAGATGGCAAACAACTTTAACCTGGGTATGGATGAGGATGACATTAAGGAGCTCCTAGAGGTGGTTCCTGAGGAAATGACTAATGAGGAACTGTTGGAACTGGAACAGAAATGCATAGCTGAAGGAGAGGTAGGAGAAAAGGAAACTACCAGAGAAGAAAAAGAAGAAACCCCAAGAAAATTTACAGAAGGTCTAGCAGAAGCTTTTGCAGACCTCAACAAGCTCTTTAAAAGCTTGAAAACACAGACCTCAGCACTGAAAGGTTTTCATTAATAGAGAAGAATGTTCCTGGTGCATTATCTGCTAAGCCAAGCAAACCACTACAGACTTTTTCTAAAAAGAGTGACACCTCCTTAGGCAGGACCTTCAGGAGGTATTCCAGAAGAAGGCATTACTATCATAGGTGATAACAGCCCCCCACACAGGTTATTGCCCTGAAGACCTTGCAGTGGGTCAAGGTGTGAGGTGGAAGACAGTAATATTGATGATCCTGACCTTGTGTAGCCCTAGGCCAATGTGTGTGTGTCTTCGTTTTCAACAATAACAACAACAACAACAAAATTCAAAAGTAAAAAATCAATGAATAATGTTAAAAATAAAAAAAGCTTACAGAATAAGGATATACAAAAAGAAAATGTTTGTACAGCTGAACAATGTGTCTGTGTTTTAACCTTAATGCTATTAAAAAGGAGTTACCAGTAAAACTTTTTTTTAATTTTTAAGTTAAAAAAGCAAAAATGTTTCGGTAAACTAAGGTTAATTTATTATTAAAGAAAGAAAAATATATTTTAATAACTGAGTATAACCTAAGTGTACAGTGTTTATAAAGCCCACAATAGTGTACAGAAATGTCCTAAGCTTTCCTATGAACTTACCACTCCCTCACTGACTCACCCTGAGCAACTTCCAACCCCACAAGCTCCATTCATGTAACTGCCCTATATAGGTATACTATTTTTAAATCACTTAAGTAATATTTTTACTGTACCTTTTCTATATTTAGGCATACAAGTACTTACGATTGTGTTACATCTGTTCACAGTGACATGCTGCACAGGTTTGTAGCCTAGGAGCAATAGGCTATACCACACAGCCTAGGTGTGTAGTAGGCTAGATCAGGTTTGTATAAGTACGTGCACTCTGTGATGTTCCCACAAGGATGAAATTGCCTAATGACACATTCTCAGGACACATTCTCAGAACACATTCCATACTTAAGCAATGCATGACTATACATTTCTCAGGCACAATTTTACACACGATAAAATAAAACAATAGTGGCCTCATGAGCTCTTCCCAAAAGAACTCTTCTAGTGGCTCTGGTAGGTTTCAGGGTGTCTATTATGTTTCCAAAACACCATAACAGCAATAACCAAGCATTTTACATTCTCTCAAGCTCCTGAAATACAACAGTTAACATTTCATTTAAAAATGTTTGCCCTATATTTTTATTCTCTGTTTCAGCCCTAGCCCCCCTTCCAAGGTCAGACTTAACCAATTAAGTGGGTCATGAATAAGTAGTGAACAGCAAGCAGGAAATGGCTGTTAAATATCTGGTAGAATAATTTTTTGTCAAAACCATCCCACATATTTAAGGTATTCTAGCCAAAAGCAACGGAAATCATTCACAACATTTCATCAAAATCCAGCAGAGGAAGACTGCAGGCTGTTCGCAAAGGCTGAGGTGTGCCACCAAGCAGTCTCAGTCTTCCCCACTCCCTTAAACAGCCACTGAAATGAATAATCAGGGCTGGCTGTGCTCCCATTCAGCTCATATTTTCTCTAACTATCCAAGACATTTGTGTAACACACAGATAAAGCAACCGTTTTATTAACAGCAACAATTAAAGCAGCAAAATCTGTTTAAAATGCTAGTTCTTTTAGATATTCTGATTGGTTTGCCTGAGAGGTGGAACTAAAACAAAAATGAACATTTTTTTTAACAAAGAATACTTACAACCTTCACAATTAATATCTGATTGAACAATAACACTTCACAATGATCTAAGCCCTTACAGTTGAAGCACTTGACATTGTACCCTGGGAAGAACTGCTGTTCCCATGGGGCCTTGACTGCTTATTAATGTGTGTTCATAACTGCTATTCACCTGCAGCCAAATTCCTAGTGTCTAGTTCTAACAAGCAGTGTCAGGTTCTCACCACAGACTTAAATGGATTGTTTCTCATGAAAATGTCAGAATTTGAACCCAATGAGGACTAAACAGAAAACAGGTTCTCCAGGGGAACCTGGCCATTCTTTTGCCTCTTAATATCCCTTCTCCAGAAAGAAATTTAAGCTAGTCCTGGAGAGGTCAGAGAGACCCGCTAGAAAGAATCATTAGCTCCAAATCCTCTGAGCAGAACCGAACCATCTTCATTTTCTCTTGGTAGTTCAGGAATTATTCTCCCTTGTGAATCCTGTTTCTGCTTCTTAATAGATACAATATAGCATAATGGTCAAGAACATCAGCTCTGGAACAGAATAGCTGGATTTATAATCTCTTAACTATAGGACCTAGGACAAGCCCCCTAATCTCTGTGCCTCAGTTTCCTTACCAATACGATAGAATGATTATAACTCTTTCATAGGATTAGGAAGGTTAACATACAACTTAGAATAGTACAGGTATCTGGCACATAGTTAGCATGCAATTCAGGTTGTCAATGACGACAATGATGATTAACTTGCTTTCATTCCACTGCCTAAGTAAACATAAATACAAGTAATATTGTACCATTTGAAAATAATCACTGAGATAGCCATAATCCTTACCAGAAGTTAACATTTTAAAATTATGAAACTTTGGGCAGTATGTAAAGTGAAAGGGAAAAGATTATTGTACTGTATGAGAAAATTTCCAGGAATAAAAAAGTTTATCATTCAGCATAGTCATACATTAGTTGATAACTTTTTAAAACACCCACCGCCACCACAAACACTAATGAAGGTTAGAGTGAGCCCCATGAGGTTCTGGATTAGAGTCAGCAGCATCAATATGAATTTATGTTTATCTTAATCTAGATGCAGATGGATAGATATAAAAATAATTACACATATGTATATACTTAAGTTAACTCATATACATGTACAAGGGTTGTTCGGAAAAAATCCAGCCATAAATACCTCTATTTTTCATATTACATGGCTGGGTAATTTCCAGACAGCCCTCATATTTTCTCTCTCTGTTTACTAAAAGGATCTAGACCCAGTAACACTTCAGTAGCAACAAACACACCCAGCCAAGATCTTGGGTTTCTAAATGCCATTCTCCAATGGAAGGATTGAGGGTTGCTTGGAGACATGGCTGATTCTAGGGCTGTAACCTAAAATATGTAAGATGAGCCTGGCACATCTTATTGTATCAAAAAGTAAGGAAGTGCTCAAAAACCAAAATGATAGGGATATGTTAAAGGGACACAAGAGCCAACAGAAAGAGCTCCCACTGGCTAACGCTGGAATTATTTGAACAAATTAAATAATGCAGTATTGAATTATAGCCCAAAGTATAAAATAAATATCCATGAGTTCATATTGATATAAATAAATGACTGAATAAAGAAATTAAGGGGAGAAAAGAGGCAAATTTCACCTGCAACATTCCAAATAATTTATGTAGATACTCCTCCCTCAAGCCTTCCTTCCAAGGAGTAGAGTAAGGAAAGGGAGTGAGGGGGTAAATTTATAGTTGCCTCAATGAGGTGATCAAGGTCAACCTTGGATATGTTTAAATATAATATGATAAAGTAATAAAAATAACACTTCATC
>PVKE010020335.1:0-27566 GCA_004027555.1 Craseonycteris thonglongyai
GTGCATAGTTATTTCTATTTTACTTTTTGACAGATAGAGAGAGAGACAGAGACAGAGACAGTTAGAGAACCGAACTGTGGGAACTCCCCAGTTCAGCACGTGGGTCCTGCCTGGGCCGGAGCCGGGATTCGATCCTCGGTCCTCATGGCCTCAAAGCGAGCGCTCAACCCGCTGAGCCGTCCCGGCTTTCCCCTCAAAGAATAAAATTTTAAAAAAGAAAAAGAAAAAATTAATACATGGAGCACATTGACAATAATAAGCATAGGCTGGAGAGTCAGAGATCTAGGCTTGGTCCTGGCTTTGCCACTTGAGAACTCAATGGCCTTATGCTAGTGACTATACCTGCTATTCTATAAAACAGGATACTAAGACCTTGTGCTTCTGATGGATCAACACCCTACCTGTGCTTCTAGTCACTCATTCTCTGCTCTCATTTTTTGAAACGTGCTCTGCACATACGATCACGTCTCTCTTTGCCTTTTGCCAAAGAGATTGTATTCCTCCCCTTAAGCCCTGGGAAAAGAGCCTTTAGGATGCCTGGGCCCTTGGCATCTGTCCACTCACCCAGACTGGAGACGGTTCAAGGTGAAAGCCTGTGACTGGCAGAATGCACCATCGTGGGCAAGGAGAGTAAGCTGGTGAGACAATGCCTGCCCTAGAGTATGTGCAGACAAATACGTCTGTGTGTTTTATGCAGACCACACACAGGGAGAGAAAGCCAGCCATGAGCCACCTTCAAAAGGTCCCAACTAGGGAAGCCGGATGGCTCAGTGGGTTGAGAGCTCTCCTTGTAGCCCTGGGGTCCTGCCCCGACCCGTGCAGCCCCATATGCTGACCTGGGGTGGGCTGCCCACGTTGGGAGGCCCCCAATTTGGTTCTCACTCCCTGGCTTGAGGAGGCATGCCTCCCATGCGGGAGGCCCCTAGCCCAGTTCCCGCAGGGCGGGAACCATGTCAAAAACTAATGATGTACAGCTATAGAGACTGCTTTGGGTCCGCCTCCTTCTCTCTGTCAAAACCAGTAAATTCTTATTTAAAAAAAAAAAGAAAAAAAAAAGAGGTTGCAGCTGCGAGGAGACTCCTTGTGGAATTCTGAAAACCAGGGCTTGCAGAGCAAGCATCATCAGCCAGGGAGGACCCCGAAGCCAAGGGGTCTTTCAGGAGCCCTGGGGAGTGATCCAAAGTCACCTTCTAAACACTTGTCAGCTCCCAAAAGCAGCCCTAGAGTTAGCTTCATACATGGGGCATGAAGTCCCATATGCTGCACGTGGTTTATGAGGAATTCCGCCTTCTCCCTCACAGCTGACGTCAGCTTCCTCAGGTGCCTGAACTCACCTCCTTCTGAGAGGCATGTTTGGGGAAGCTATGGTTCCCTCTGAGTAATCCCATTCCAAGCAAATTGTTTGCAAGCCCAGGTGCGGGTGATGACGACATCATTAGCCAGGTAAGGAGAAAATGCCCCTTCTAAGACCAGTAGCAAATGAGCCTCAGGTTGTTCGAGAATTTGTGCCTATCAGCTGTGTGGACTGGCAGTGTGATGAGAAATTCAAGCACAGCATAGACCACAGTGGTTGGTGGTAAGCCCACCATGTTCACTGGCTTTACACAGCTTAGAGGTGAACTCTGGAATGGAAAATAAAAGAGAGGTAAGGCAGGGTTGCGCAAATCAGACGATACTGTGTGGCATACTTGAGTGCGTGACGATAAACGATGAGGTGTTCAAAGAAGAGAAGGAAAATGAAGTGCTCAGGGCACTGAAGGAAATGAAGAACCTTGCACCTCAAGACTGTGGGGTGGGGTTCACATAGTTCAGGCTCTGCGGACTGTTCCCGAGTGACTATAGGAAAATCAAGGGCCCAGGAACTGGGTATTTGGAAGTGGGAATGAGAGCTAACTGGGGCTGGGGATTAAGGAGAAAACGCTGGGTGGGTTGATGGGGTGGATTGTGAAGTGTGCAAACACCGGGGTGAGGAGCCAAACGCCCATGGGACGTGCACACAGTGAAAGAATGACTTTTGAGGAATTCAATGATTTTTGAAGATATTAAAGCTTTCACTCATTTTTAAAAAGATTTGTTTGTGACAGAGAGACAGAGAGAAGGGGGAGGGCCCAGAGCGGTCTCCATCATTGCACATCATCAATTTGTGACAAGGTTTCATTCCACACAATTGGGCGGGGGCTGCGCAGGGTGGGAACTGGGCTAGGGGCCTCCCACATAGTAGGCACGCCCCAGTTCAGCATATGGGTCCACACAGGCTGGGGCTTGACCCTCGGCCCCTGGGGCTGCAAGCAAGT
Source organism: Craseonycteris thonglongyai (assembly GCA_004027555.1). Taxonomy (NCBI): domain Eukaryota; kingdom Metazoa; phylum Chordata; class Mammalia; order Chiroptera; family Craseonycteridae; genus Craseonycteris; species Craseonycteris thonglongyai. The sequence goes on from PVKE010020335.1 coordinate 2,295, forward strand.
GCTTAACCTGCTGAGCCATCCCGGCTTCCCCTGGTTTTTAAATTTAACGCTGAGCGGGCCACAGAATCCATGCTGGAGAAGTTAGGAATGAGACCAACAGGGGGAGAGCTATCCCTTTCCCAGAAACCCTCTAGAGACATGTGACTAACACATTTTGGTTTTTAAAATAAAATCTTTACGGTGAGGTCAGATTTTTCTCTGTGGAGGCCAGGTGGGGGCTCTGGCCTCGGTAGTCCAAGGGAAGAATTCAGATGCCATCTCCCATCAGATGAGTGTGTCAGCACAAGGTGTCCCCACGAACCACTAGCGATCCATCCCCACACACCTCACCTAGGTCCCATCCCACCAGCCAACAAACATGCTTGTTTTGGGCGTTCCCACCACATGCCCGATCTCATGCTGCGTGCCCGCGTTCATCAGTGCCTCTCCCGTGTATGTCACCATGGTGCGGGGTGGCCACACTGATAACCGTCACAGCTGGGAGATGAGCACTTGGGGATTCGCTTTAATAGCATTTCTTCTGCTTTTTGGGATGTTGGATAATTTTCCTGATAAAGTTAGATTAACTGTCTCCCCCCCCCCCTTTTTTTTTCAAGCAAGGAAGCTAGATTTGATAGAAGCTTCTGTCACCTGGGCGGGTCTAACTTGGAAGTTACACCCCGGGTATGTGGAGGTACTTGGGGCAGTAGGTGAGCAGGAAATCCTTCCTGAAGGAGGGTAGCTGGTCTCTGAAAGCACTGGTTCAGATGGAAGCAAGAAGCCCCGGACTCCAGGCTCGGATTGGCAAGTGCTCATAGCTGAGGGTCAGGAGCAAGGAGCTAGCCTTTCTCACGTTGCCTCCTCTCCATTTTTCCTTCCCCTTTTGCTAAAAGTCAGCAGACGTTAAGTAGATGTTCAGATTTAGCCAACACGCTCTGAACACCTGCTATGCGCCAGGCGCCGTGCAAAGGCTTTTGGGGTGCTTTCTGCTCCCACCATCTTAGTAGCCCCGACTTAACATCTGGGGACTTAACCTTCAGGCCCCCACTTAACATTTGGGGACTTAACCTCCCCAGACAGCATTTAAATTTGTCTCCAATACATGGTGTAGACACTGACTTCATTTAAATGTGATGTCTCAAAAAGTATTATCATCCACATTCGCAGAATTTTGATGGATGAGGCTGGTGGACCTAAGCCGAACGTGGAAATGCTGCTGGGAGAGAAAATAGGGTCCGTACACGTGTACATCGATGCGGGGTTAATAAGAGGATAGAACCGAGAGCCGGGGACATTCCTCAAGGCGTGGGGGACTGGACGGGCAGCGCAGGAGCCTGGTCCTTGCAACCCAGGCCCGAGACTGGGGATGTGGCAGGGGTAGCAGCTTCCAGGCTGTGAGCAACTCACGGGGACGCCCTGAGCTGACTCAGTGTCGCTGTCCATAAAAGGGGCACAGGGACACCGCGTAAGGGCTCTTTGGAGGACCACCGACGCTTCCTGTCCAGATCCTGGCCCCAAGGCGAGGGCTCGCTCCACAAACGGCAGCCATCATTCTGAGCCAAGTGCGGGCGCATCGTCCCGAGGGGTCCCCGCCGACAGGCCGGGCCCGCCCCCGCAGCGCTGGCCCCAGCGCCTCGGTGCCCACGCGCCGCGGAGCGCCAGGGGCGCGCCAGCGGGTTGGAGGCCGAAGGTTCCCCGGGAGCCTCGCCTCCGCGCGCCCGCCCCGCGCAGGTGAGATTTGCGGCCCAGGCTGCGGGGGCGGCGACCTTCGGGGAGGTCGGGGAGGTCGGGGCGGACGGCGCCGCCCCGCGGCCGGGAGCGGGGAGGGCCTGGGGGTGGCCCCCAACCCCCGCGCCGGGACTCCCCCACCCACCACGCGCCCCCCGGGGCCGGTCCCGGCGCGGGGACCCGCGCGCTCCGCGGCCGCGAAAACCCGGAGAGGCGGATCGGAGCGCGCCCGCTGCCAAGCGCTCCGGTCCGGCCGCCGAGCTGGGCATGCTCAGTGCGGCCGCCGGTCGCCGCCAACTCGGAAGCTCGCGCTCCCAGGCAGTGGGGGGGCGAGGACGCCGGCGGCGTCGCCCGCCGCCCCCAGACGGTAGCAAACTTCGCGGCGTCCCCCTTGCGCTCCTGGAGGAGCCCGATCCCTTCCACGTAAAAATCAGATCCGCCCCCTCCCCCGCCCCCATCCCCGCCCGGATCGCGGAGGCTGCGGCCGCCGGGGTGCCCCCTGCACCCTAGCCCGGCACCAACAGGTAAACTGCTGGGGGGGCGGCGGGAGGAGGGGCCCCCGGGGCGCTCCCCGCCGGCCCTCTCGCCCCCCCTGGAGGGGCAGCAAAGGGTTAAGGCGGCCCCGCGCCACCGCGAGCACAGCCCCCCTCCAGCCGCGCGCCTCGGCGCCGGCCCGGAGCCGCGGATGCGCCACCGGAGCCCCGCGGGCGGCCGCCTCGCTGCCTCCCCCACCCCCTCCAGGACTGTCTCTCCGCCCCGGCGGGGTGCGCGCCCAGGTGGTGGGGTCTGCGGGGCGCGTGGCGGCGGGCATGGATGGCTCCCTGCCGACAGAGAGGGGCGGGGGCGGGCCGCCCTAGCCTGGGGCGAACACTTGGGCCACCCGCCTGGGCGCCAAGAAAAGTTTTTTTTTTTCCCTCCCCCCCGCCCTCCTCCCCCTCCTCCCCCTCCTCCTCCTCCTCCGGTGCCCCTCCCCCCCAGCTGGGGTGGGTTTGGGTCCATTGGTGAAAAAAGTCACACGTTGCCATCAGCTGCTCCTCCCCCCCACTGGGGACAGGGTGCGGGGCGGGAGGCCGGCGCTGCGCAGGACCCACGCCGCCGCCGCCGCGCTCGCGGTGCGTCCCGGGGCTCCAGCGCAGCCGGCCGGCCGCCCGAAGGCTGTCCCCATCCGTGCGTGTCTGCGTGCCTGGCAGCGGCAGCATCCAACCTGCTTTTATTCTTGCCTGCAGCGCCACAGCGAGCGAGGAGGGGGGGAGAGCCCGATCCTGTCTGCAAAGTGCTGCTCCCTGGTGCTCAGAGGCGGCGGCTCCAGCTCCAACTCTCATTCATTTCGCCGGTTAACATGAGAGATCATGGCCGCCTTCGGGCTTCTCAGCTATGAGCAGAGACCACTGAAACGCCCCCGGCTCGGGCCGCCCGACGTCTACCCGCAGGACCCCAAGCAGAAGGAGGTAGGTAGGGAAGGGGCGCTGCCGGCCTGCCCCGGCCACCGGGGCCGCGCGCTCCGCAGAGCTGACCCGAGGCCAAGTTGGCCCAGCGGGCGACGGCGGCGCTGCGGGGGGAGGGTCAGGGAGGGGACTGGAGGCGGGGGGCCGGGCTGGGGACTGGGGGACCCCCGGCGGCGGGGACCCAGCGGCTGTCAGCCCCCCGCGCTCCACGGAGACGCCGGCTCTTCGGATGCAGGGTCGCTTCTCCGTTACCGGGCCTGGCACGGCATCGCCGGGCGCCCCTCCGGTTCTCTGCGGAGATCCTCCCCGCTCGCTCTGCCCCCGCTTCTGCCTGCTTTATTTTTTTCTCCCCGCCGCGTCGGCACATCCTCGTAAACTTTTTGAAAAATGTTGGAATGCAGTGCATCTGACCCAGGTCTTGTGTTTTACGCCTGCTGAGCAGGGACGGCGTGCGCGCGCGCGCGCGCGCGTGTGAGAGCGAGCGGGGGTGGGGGCCTTTTCTGTCCACAATTTCCAGTTTGAAGTCGTTTTTATCGACCTGCTCAATATTTTTAGCTCTTTGAACCTATTTCTTTCTGTGTCCCCTCACCCGTTTAAACATCGGTATTGCGGGCAGGCACTGATTTCATCTCTAGAGGCGGTTGGCTTAATTTGCTGGAGGCTGTTTTGTACACGTAAAAGCCATCGGGTTACCTGGGAAAGGGGACGGGTACCCGGATTGCTTGTTGCTTTGAAGGAAACGGGAGAAATCTTGACTCTTGCACTGGCTACAGTAGCTTCAATGGCTGGAGTAAACCACTGCAATTTTGTAGCCGTGTCTGTGTTTGTCAGTAGTTAACAAGTAATTATGTAACAAATCGCTAGTTAGGAGGATCACTCTTGGCTACACAGTTTGCCCAGGGATTTGCTTTCTTTCTTTTTTTTAAGATCACCTGCTAGCTACCCAGCTCTGCTTTCTGAGTTTGTGAGTTGCAACCCACCCGTCCTCAGTTTTCTTTAGCTCAGCACGAGAGAGCACGTTTCAGAACTTCTCTTTCTGGGAATCTAAAAACCCTCCATTAAAAGTTTGCAGGCCCTCCTAGGACGTCACAGACAGGGCTTAGTCAAGAAGGCAAGGAAGGGTCCGGTAAACCTTCCCTTTTGACAGCTGTTTTATGTTTCAATAATAGAGAAAGAATGCTGTGGTTAAAGTGTTTCGTTAACATTTCTGAAAAACAAGGAGCCACAACTCCTTTTTTACAGGTTTAGCCTGTCAACATGTCAGGATCCCCCGGGGGTCATTCGGATAGAAGGAAGCTGGGAGGATTTGACAGGTGGTTCTCGTGAGGAGAGGAGTTTTGATGAGATTCTGCTGATTTCTTTCCCATCTAGTTTTCTCCCTGCTGTTCTGACCCAGAATAAAGGTAATTGTTCAGAACTGGAAAGAACAGATACTAAGAACCACGTGTAAAGAAACTTAATAACTGAAAAATGAGTGACGCAGGAAATGCCTCAAAAGGTTTCGGTGGGACAGGGACCTTGGGTGGCTGGCTGACCCTTATTGTCTGGTAATGAGTCTTGCTACATCATTCCAGAGTATAATAGATAAGATCTTCCCAGTTCAGGAATGGTTCCTGGGCTTAGGTAGCCTTTATACCTCAGGTCGACACTCTTCCAAGATGGGGGTCTCTTTTGATTCTGGAAAATAAATAATTTGGGGTGTTAGGATTTTACAACAGGGTACATAGCATTCTTAAACGGGAAGAAGTAACCTTAGGATCGACTTTTGGAAATAACTTTGACCAAGTGAAACTGAGACACCCAGGAAAAGCTACTTCATCAAGGTGGTGAATAAGCCCCAGGTATTTGTCAAGACCGTGACTGCACTCAGGATGATTTATGCTGTGTTGTGTGGTTCTGATACGACGCCTCCCCGCCCAAGGCAGCCTGCATTTTCTTCTCTGAGTTATGTGTGACTGGAGTATATTTGAGTGCAGTGTGGAACAGGTGCTTGGGTTTTTGAGTGCTGTTTGCTGAACAATGTTATAAAATAACAAGCTTCAGTTATTTATGTGTGGCCTGGGGGTTTCTATCCTACTCTTACATCACTTGTTCTCTTATTCTAATGTTTTCTTTGAATTGTAAGCAACTTTTCCTGTTCACGTGGACACACGGAATCATGGGTTTGATGCGGTGTATCATATACAAGGTAAAATTCATTGCAGCGTTTGCTTCCTTGATATCGCACGCGTACATGTATGATGATATGGAGTAAAACGAGACCATGGGAGCAAGACTTTAAAAAGTCCCTCCGTGTAGTTAAAAGCCGCTGTTGTGTTCCCTCCTACATTATGGGAAATGCAGATTTAACTGAGCACGTGTGAGCTTCCACACGGGGCAGACGTGCATTTGGAATCTGGCTCAGCCTTTTTGTGATGGGTGGCCTTGGGCAGGTTGTATAACTTCTCATTTGTAAATGAGTCCGATGGTGCTTTTCAGAAAAATGGGCAAACCCTGGTTCTCAATTAGCATTATATTTGCCTGAGAAGAAAACCCCCTTCTGGTAGAAACTGTTCTTATTCTTGCAGCTGTAACTTTTATTGTTGCTGATCAATGCTAGGAATGTTCTGGAAGAGAGCTCCCAGGGCATGGGAGGGAACTTTTGAATGAAGACCCCATGCAGAGAGGTGGGTGGGAGAGGGGGACCTGGAAGGTTTAACCAGCTGATTGACTGGTTATATTTGGAGATTCTGCCTGTGATTGGTTATATTTGGAGATTCTGCCTGTGATTGGTTATATTTGGAGATTCTGCCACAGGCCTTTCTCCTGTAGCCTGTTAATAGTAAATCTTTCAAAGATTTATTGTTTTGCGAGAGAGAGAGAGAGAAGGGGGAGGCCCCAGAGCAGTCTCCATAGTTGCACATCATTAGCTGTGACGTGGTTTCATCCACACAGGTGGGTGTGAGGCTGCACTGGGTAGAAACTGAATTGGGGGTGTCCCACATGGGAAGCTTGTCTCAGCCACACCCCGGTTCAGCACATGGGTCTGCACGGGCCAGGACTGGATCCTCAGACCCCGGGGCTGCAAGGCGATCCCTCAACCCCCCCTCCCCCCACCTCCCCCGAGCTGTCCCGCCTTCCCCCATGTGTCCTGTTGTAATACTTTGCTTTGGGGAAACATGGACTGTCCTCCAGGCTTGGAAACTGGGAATCAGAAAGCCAGGACTCATCCTGGAATCCTTCTCCCTTCCACCTCATAATACGTCTCCCGGGACATCTGGTCTAGTCCAGTTGCCAAGTATCTTTCCATCGCATTCATGGCCCATGAGTTTCACCAATACCCTCAGCTTCCTTTCTGCTTCAGGCTGACTTTTCTTCTACACGCTCCCGTCTGCCTGGGCACCTGTCTGCCTTCCACCCTCACCGTCCCGCCCTCTCCTCTCACCTGAGCTGGTGGTTAGGAGGGTGGGCTCTAGAGCCAGGCTGCCTGGGTTCGAATCCTGGCTCTGCCACTTCCGTACTCCAAGCCCCTCCACCCCGTGCCTCAGTTTCCCCTCCTGCAGAGTGCAGTGGTCATATCCCTACTCCGTAGGGCTATGGGGAGATTTTGTGGATAATGCACGTAAAGCACCTAGACTAGGGTCTGGTGTGGGTTCAGGATGTACAAGTATTTGCTCTTCGTTACTGTCGGGCCTGCCTCTTCCTCGTCCTTAGGTCTCAGCCCTGCACCCTCCTCAGAGCTGTCGTTTGTGACTACGACGTCCTTGCACGGTGCCAGCCCCACTAAGGGGGCCGTTCCCAGGATGTGAGAGCTGTTTCAGGCCTCACCGAAGTGCTGGGCAGCTGGGGGCTCAGGTCCTGGGAATACTGGGCGTGAAAGTGGGAATGGGCGAATGGAAAGAGGAAAGCAGGTAGTGAGGGGTGTTAAGGAAGTCTCAGCTAAGGCGGCGGTTATCCTTTGACCCTAGACCAGGGCTGTCCAAGCCGGTGGGCTTTCCTGGGCCACACTGGAAGAAGGATTGTCTGGGGCCACACAGACGATACACTCACACTAACCAAAGCCGATGAGCTTTAAAAAAAAAAGAGAAAAGTTGCAAAAACAATCTCATCGTTTGAAGAAAGTTTACAAATTTGTGTTGGGCCACAGGTTGGACACACGTGCCATAGACGTTGGAGGCTGCAAGGCTGAGAGCGAAATGAAACCCCAGTAGCAGCAGGAAGCAGGAGTTGTGACCTCGGGATAGAGGATGTGGAATAGTAAATGCTTCCAGGACATCCCCTAGGTGGGGGCAGTAGGGAGATTCCTAGGCAGTCAGGAGCCCAAGACCCCCAACAGCAGACTCAGGGGGTCTCGTGAGCAGTGAGGGAAGCAGCTTGGGGGGTGGGGGGGCGTGTGGACAAACCCTGGGGAGGCTTGTTGAAAGCAGTTGGCTGGGTTTTCAGATGCAGGGATCTGAGGCGGGCCCTGTTATCTGCCTTTCTAACCAGAGCCTAGGTGATCTGGCCCCACTTGGAGAACCCTGCCCCGCCGAGCAGAAGACGCCCAATCCTGCAGGCGCTGCGGGGGGGCAGTTCTGCCCCAGCAGGTTGGGCCCGCGAGACGCGGGAGTCTGGCCGAGGTGGCAGGAGTTTCGTTGCCCAATCCACACAGGTTTAAATGCAGCCCCTGCACAAATCTGTAAACTTAAAGATTTTTGTGTGACTTACTATTGTGTTTAGCTCTTCAGCTGTCACGAGTGGGAGTGTATTGTATCTGTGGCCCCAGACAATTCTCCTTCCCTTGTGGTCCAGGGAAGTCCCCGTTTAGGGTGTCGTGGGCTTTTCCCAGGAGAGGTGCTGTCTCGCAGCTCAGATGCAAGGGAATGAGTCAGGAAACCTCGGGGCCTCTGCAGTGGTTTCCCGTTATGCTAGGAATGAAGCACCAAGTCCTTACCCTCAGGGCCCTCCCAGCCTGGCCCCATCTCGCTTCCGGAACCTCAGCCTGCGACCAGAACACCTGGCCTTGCGTTCTGGCGCCTTCACTGATGGCCTGTCTGGCTCGGTCTCACCTGAGGAGTGGGGTCCCTACCCGCCCCCTACTCTACGGGGTTGCTGGGGGATTGGCACTGTGTACGGACCACACTCAGGGCAGGCAGCTGCCGTGAGTCTAACCCCTCCCTTGTGAAAGGACCCCCGAGGCTTCCTGTTGTACTTACACCACCACCTGAGAGACCTTGGACATGAGTCACCCTGTCCCGTCTTGCTCCTGCATCCTCCTCCTCCTGGCTGTGTGGTGAGACGACTGCCACTGCTGTTTTCTTCCAACCCGTCCAGCTTTTGTGTGTGCGCCTCGCTTTCTGTCCTTGCTGTCCCTCCAGTCATGTTTCCTGTCCCTTGACCCTTCGAGATTCCCTCAGGGGGAAGTCTTCCTTGGAACTCAGCTTCCTAATCCTTGCTCGCTCCTTATCGCGTGCAAGTGAGGTTTTATCATGGCTGGCACCGTCTGGACCTCTGCGCTGAGTCTGCTTATTTTCTCCACGGGGTCTTCCTCCCACCCTGGGATGCAGGCAGTGTGGGAGCCGGGGCCTGCCTGGGAGGGCCCCGGCTGTCCCCTCCCACGTGCCTGGGCCTAGAGTAGGTTCTCAGTGAGTGGTTCTGGAAGAAACGAACGCCATCCAGAAAGAACTCACACTGAACCATTGTGAGTAACTATCCCAATGCGTCTTTTAAAGATTTTTTATTTTTTATTATTTTTGACAGAGAGAGAGAGATACAGAGAGAGAGACAGAGAGAAGGGGGAGGGCCCAGAGCAGTCTCCATAGTTGCACATCATTGGTTTTTCCACATAGTTTCATTCCACAGGTGGGCGGGGCTACACAGGGCAGGAACTGGGCCGGGGTCTCACCCCGGTGAGAACTGAACTGCGGGAGCTCCCCAGTTCAGCACATGGGTCCTCACGGGGCGGGGCCGGGATTCGATCCTCGGTCCCCAGGGCTGCAAATTGAGTGCTTAACCCACTGAGCCATCCCGGCTTCCCCACCAATGCGTCTTTTAAATCTTATATTTTGGTCAAGACTGCTCTTGCTCGCATCTAAAACTCTTCAGACGACCAACGCGTGTTAGAGACAGCTGAAGAGGTGGGGAGAGGGGAGGTGGAAACTTGTTTCTTTATAATCGAGAGGGAGGATGTTACCAAGGTGCCCGGGAGGAAGGGACTCTTTGGCCAGTTCCCTGGGTGACCAGAACACAGAGGTGCTTTAGGGAGGGGGTGGCCCCCAGCCCCCCAGAGATTAATGGGCTCCATCAGAGACCTGCCTGGATCCCAGTGTTCCGGGAAGGCCATCCCTGTGTCTAACTCTTGCCTTGCGAGACTCAGGGCAGAATCTGGTAGGAAGCACTGCCTGGGAGGAGGAACTCAAGTGGTTGTCATTGGTCAGGGTCTGCCAACACCAGCAACCACAAGGTCCAGGGATCGAATCCCAGCCCCGGCTCGTGCAAACTCCTGTGCTGAACTGGGACCCAACCGGGAACCACCGGGATGGCTCAGTGGTGAAGGTTCCCACCTCCCATGTGGGAGGCCCCCTGTTTGGTTTCCGCCCCATGTGGCCCCACATCCACCTGTGTGGAATGACACCATGTCACAGCTGATGATGTGCAACTATGGAGACTGCTCTGGGCCCTCCCCCTTCTCTCTCTCTCCTTCTCTCAAACAGTAAAATAAATGTTTTTTTTAAAAATTGCAGATACAATAGCCTCCCACCCCCACCCCCACCCCCACCGCCCAACTGCTGAGTCAGGATTTCTGGGGAAAAGGTTGAGAGGGTTGAGGAATGTTCTTTTTTTTTTTTTTTTTTTTTTTTAAGATTTATTGTTTTTGACAGACAGAGAGACAGACAGAAGTGGGAGGGCCCAGAGCAGTCTCCATAGTTGTACGTCATCCAGTTTTCAACATGGTTTTGTTCCACACAGGTGGGCGGGGGCTGAGCTGGGCAGGAGCTGGGCTGGGGGCCTCCTGCATGGGGGACACGCCCCCACGAGCCAGGGGCTGAAAACGAAACTGGGAGCCTCCTGGATGGGAGGCACACCCCAGCTCAGCATATGGGTCCGCACAGGCCGGGGCCGGAATTCGATCCTCGGTCCCCGGGGCTGCAAAGTGAGCACCTAACCCACTGAGCCATCCCGGCTTCCCCTGGAATGTTCATTCTTAAACGAGCTTTCTGGGTGATCCTCATCTCCTGAGGTTTGAGAACCCTTGCATTGGTTTCCCCCCTGTATTCCCGTGTGCTCTCTGCTGTTTGATGTGTTGTTGGGATCTCTAGTCGGGTGTATGCTCTTTGAGGTGTCATCCCTTCTGGTACAATCGAGTGCACGTTTGTTTGGCGCCTTGTGCCCCTGAAGTTTTGTCCTGACGGCCGTGGTTGCCAGTGTGGCCTCGCTTTCTGTCAGCTGCACGCTGTTTACAGCACCGAATCCTGTGCCCTGGGCTTTAAGTATCCACAGCTCCCTCCTGCGTGCAGTTGTCTAAACTGGGGCACAGGGGAGCAGGCCTCGTCCCTTGCTCTGGGCTGCTAATTTGGGGTGCAGCCGCCGCAGTCCTGTGGGCAGGCATTTCCCTGGGGCTAGCACCTGCGGCCATGAGAGGTGATCCTAATTTGGGAAGTTGCAGGGCCAGGAAGTGAGGCCTGGAAGGCACACGGGGAAGGGTGAGGACTGAGCAGGGAAGAGGCCGGGATGAGCTGAACCAGGGAGCACAGGTGGGGGAGAGGAGGGAGCGGACGGAAGCTCCAGGAGCCTGCATGTCTTTCTGAGCACACTGTCCTTCCGTGAGCTTGTGACCCGCACTGGTGAGGCTTCCTGGCAGACGAGGGAGGCATTGGAGGCCTTGCGGGGCTCCTGCCTGCAGTGGTCTCCCCACTGAGAGGAGCTGGCTGCTCTGACCTGGAGACAGCTGACCTTGGGGTCTGGTGTGGGGCAAACGTGGAGGGCGGACCTCCAGGGGGTGGGGGAGGGGGAGGCGCCAGCCTCCTGCACATTCCTCCCTGAGTCCTGCAAACCCTGGGACTTTTAACCCTTTAACTGCGACAGGCCCATAGATCAGCTTTTGCATTTCGGGCCAAAAGTGCGGTGGGCTGATCTATCGGCTCATGTGTAGACCATCGTTAAAAGCGCTATAGCTTATTATAGTTCTTCTTGTATGATGTATGACTGAAATAATTACACTTCTTTTTCAGGCACTATAGCAGAATGGTATCATTAACTAATTCAGTTTATATAAAACTAAAAAAAGTTAAAAAAAAAAAAAAAATTGAATCCCGGCTCCGGCCCAGGCAGACCCACATGCCGAACTGGGGTGTGCTTCCCGAATGCGGTGAGGCCCCCAGTTCAGTTCAAAAAAAAATAAAAATAAAACTAAAAAAACCCACATATGGATATCTGAAACAATAACTTCATAACGTTTTCTTCCCTAAGGTGGTACATTTTATTGAATTACCCTTCACATCTCGCGCTAGAACCGCTGGCAGAAGGTAGCACGAAGAGAGTTAATTGTCTTCAGATAATTTCCGAAGCTGGGTGACCAGCATTCATGATACTATCCGAGTTCCCTGCGTTTGGGGAAATGACAGAATAGCATGATTTCTACATAAAAATATCTATCGGCATAATCTGGAAGCATTGTTGCACATGCAGAGATAGTTGTTAATCTCTTAAGGATGGCATTAGGGGTGATGTTTATTTTCTTTTTTTTTTTTCTGTACTACTCTGTGTTCCAAGTGGTAACAATACATGTATACTACTATTGTCATTGGAGGAAATAACTTTTTAAAAAGATTTGTTACTGTTGTTTTGAGAGGTGAGAGAGAGAAGGGGGAGGGCCCAGAGCAGTCTCCATAGTTGTACATCATTAGCTATGACGTGGTTTCATTCCACACAGGTGGTTGTGGGACCTCACAGGTGGGAACCAAACTGGGGGCCTCCTGCGTGGGAGGTGAGAACCTTCACTGCCGAGCTATTGTGGTGGTTACCAGTTGTGCCGCAGTTCAGTGTATGGGTTTGCACGGGCTGGGGTTGGGAATCGAATGCCAGACCTCGTAAGAGCAAGGCAAGCGCTCAACCGCTGAGCATGCGGGAAACAACTTGAACAGTTTTTAGGTAACTTTGGGTTTACAGGAATGTGTCTTTGTTGCTGGTTCCAGACCAAGGTGCCCCGCTGTAGCTGATGTGTACGGCAAGACAGACTCTGTCGGTGTAGATACACCCATTGTGCCCCTGATGCTGCTGAAAGTGGGGTGAAGGTTCTTATGTGAACAGTTCACCTCTGCCATGTGTGCTCTGTGCTTTGGGTGCTGTGTCGTTTTCCTCATGAGCCGGGGAGAGTGCTACCGAATCATCTAGTGCTTCAGTGGGAAGGAGCTTTGTAAACTTAAATTATTGCCCGGTGTGAGGTACAAATTCAGTTAGTATGCTGGAGCAGGCTTGTACCAGTGGATTATTCAAGTTTCAGGAGTTTTGTGAGCTGGTTAATATTATTATGTTGGTAGCTTGAAATCTGACATAATGAGAGTATTTGCACCAAGGAAACTGGCAAATGCTACAAATCAGGTGTTTTGTGTATGTGTGTGTGTGTTTTGAAAGCTGGTTGTAAAGCATTTGTCAGCACATCATTGGGTCTAGTTGTGTGAGGGGAAGATTTGGTTGGCTACTTGAGCATCACTCTTACCCCAGGTTCCCCTTACTGTCTTCCCACTGGCTTTTCAGATTTATTTTTATTGTTTTTGACAGAGAGAGAGATATACAGAGACAGAGAGAAGGGGGAGGGCCCAGAGCAGTCTCCATAGTTGCACATCATTGGTCTTTCCACAGAGTTTCATTCCACAGGTGGACGTGAGGCTGCACAGGGCAGGAACTGGGCTGGGGTCTCACCCCAGTGAGAACTGAACTGGGGGAGCTCCCAGTTCAGCATGTGGGTCCACACGGTCCGGGGCCAGGATTCAGTCCTCGATTCCTAGGGCTGCAAAGTGAGTGCTTAACCCGCTGAGCCATCCTGGCTTCCCCCTCACCGGCTTTTAAAAGCCTGATCCTCACTTTTCTCGCCTCTCTTGCAGCAGCAAGTGAGCAGACCACCTGATTCTGGCTAAAGGGGAGTCATGGACGTCTGTCTCAGGGCTTGTGGGGAAGAATTTTTCCGTCACTGAGAAAGTACAGGCACGGGGCAGCCCACGCTCTCTTCCTGCCAGAGTGCACCTCAGTTTCCTGTCTTAAGAGGACGTGGCAGTTGGATCGCAGGCACCACTCTGTGACCACGAGGCCACAAGCCTGTGTGGATGACAAGCCAGCCCAAGAGGAGGTGACTGAACGGAATGAGCGGAGGGCCAGGTACCTCTCCCTATACTTCTTGTTACGTAAACAGTAGGATTTCCACATGGTTTGAGCCGCTGTCCACTTCTTACGGCCGAAGACATCTTGATCTTGTGGGGCCACTTTGCGTTTACATTTTCACCCTCAGATTGTCACAGCATGAGCGAGGGACGCAGGGACCCCGGACACCCTGCTTAGTGCCTGTCACAGCAGGAGGGGGAGAGGATGTGGAACCGGCTTCTTTATTTATTGCTACTTTTGGCAGGAAGTTTTGGAGGGAGCGGAGGGAGTGCCCTGTTCTGTTTTGCTCAGGGAGGGGGCTTCTGTATATTTGTAGCATGTTTTTTTGTTTGTTTTTTTTGGTATGTTAGAGCTAGGAGGGACCTGTGGGATGGGGTGTCCCACCTTTGCCCTTTAATACAAAAGGAAGTTGAGTCCCAGAGGGGTTAAGGGGCCTGGTTTAAGGCAGGTCTGTGTCAAGCGCTGTGTGCCCCGATTCGTTCTTGTAAACGTTTGCCTCCCCTCTGTACCCACCCCCTGCGTCTGGGAAACCCTCAGGCGATGCCTTGGCAGGGAGAGGTGCTCTGCGTTTTAGGGTACCCGGGGCCTGGGTGAGAGCTGGGGACCCCGTGCAGCTCACCATTTGACCTTCTCAGAGCTTGTCAGAGCATCGTGTCTCCTGGGCGGAGGGAAGAATACTCCAGAAGCCCTGACACGCTCGTCTTTGCAGGTTGTGGTGGAAGGTGGCCAGTCCTGTCTACGGCCTCCAGCGTAGACAGCCAGTATGACTGAGCACCTGGCAGGACCTTAGCCGGCTGTGGCTTCATGATCACAGGACCCAGGACCTTCATTCTCTGCCGTGTCCCTGGCTCTGAGCCCTATGCCTGTCCCATAACCTAGCGCCCAGAGTTTTTTCTTTTCTGAATGAGTGTAAGAATAAACAAACTCTAGGAGCATTGGATCTGGGCCCGGGCCCCAAAGACTTCAGTAGAAAGCAGCGGTGGCTTTTATCTGGGGATGATTCCCGCTCCCCTGTCCTTGGCAAAGTCTGAAGAGTTCCGGGGCTCGGTTCCCGGCCCTGGGCCCGTGCAAACCCATATGCTGAACTGTGGTGCAGCTGGTAACCGCTAGGATGGCTCAGCATGAGCCCCACGGCCCCACATCCACCTGTGTGGAATGAAACCACGTCACAACTAACGATGGACAGCTGTGGAGACGGCTCTGGGCCCTCCCCCTTCTCTCACCTTCTCTCAAACAATTGTTTTAAAGATTTATTGTTTTGACAGAGAGAGAGACAGAGAGAAGGGGGAGGGCTCAGAGCCGTCTCCGTAGTTGTATGTCATCAGTTGTGACGTGGTTTCATTCCCTAGGTGGGCAAGGGGCCGTGCAGGGCAGGAACTTGTCCGGGAGGTCTTCCTCATGAGAAGCTCTCCCTGGCAGGAACTGAACGGGGGGCCTCCCACGTGGGAAGCACACCCCAGCTCAGCATGTGGGTCTGCATGGGCTGGGAGACTGGGGCTTGATCCCAGGACCCCGGGGCTGCACGGATTGCGCTTAACCTGCTAAGCCATCCCGGCTTCTCCTAAATAAATCTTTAAAAAAAAAAAAAATTGCTGGAGAGAAACGAGATTATCTGCCAGGATTATCTGCTGCAGGGAGACCCAACAGTCTTGTGAGAGGGAGTGAGAGCCTGGGTCAGTGTTGCCTCCGCGTTGTGTGTTCTGGATCCCTGCCTCTGAGAGGAGCAGACTGGGAGGCAGGACCGAAGAGGCTCCCTGTTTGTCTCAACTTTTCTGCAGGCCTTTGCAGGGTTGGTGTGTACAAAAATTTTGCTCAGCGAGAATAAAGGCAGCCTGCACCGCACACTCTAGGTTCCACAGCTCAGCTATGCAGCCGCGCCTCATCGGTTAGAATCTGGTAGCATTGGCTGCTGCCATCTCGTTTGTGGACGAATCGAGCGAGATGGTTGAGATGAGGGACATTACGGCTTCGGCGGCCGTGAACACCTAATAAAACAGTACTATTCTCTGAAGTGCAGTTGGAACTTTTTGCTAAGACGCCTGTTGACTCGTAAAGACAGGAGGGTCTGTCGAAACTATGTCCCAGGCCGAGCGAATGTTTCTCCTGAGTTCTGCGAGGAAGGTTCATATGGACAGTGCTTAGTTTTTCTAAGCTCCACAGTGCTATGGTCGTAGACAGTATGGAAAATATTTTTGGGGTCAGAGCTGTTTTTACTCTTTGGTCAGTTTTAGACTCAATGTCAACTCCCTCTTGGGGCAAAAAAAAATAAAAATTGTGTATGAAATGGAGACACGATGTTTCTGCTACTCACAGGAGATCCACTTGGAAGTCGTCCTTCAATACCTGAAATGTTTTCCAAGTTCTGTTTTCCTGTGCTCAGAACACGTGTGTGCTCGCCTCCCGCCGTGCCCGGGGGTGTGGGTGTGTGGAGAAGGAACTGGGGCCTGCTCTTGGCCCCTTCTAGAATGCTGCTTCTCAAACCAGCTGTGGGGAAAGACCCGTTTTCCTTTTCTAAATTAATTTTCAGGCTGTTGCACTGACATGAATAGATGATGGGAATGAATTATGAGAGACACGGAATGCTAACTGACCGGAGTGGCCGGCGTGTGTCAGCGCTGGGCCATTTCTCGGTGGTCTCACATCGCCCTGTGAGTGGCTTTGCTCCAGACACTAGCATCTGGCCCACTCACACACTGGAGCGGGTGAGAAAACGAGTGGTCTGTTAGTGTTCTTAGCTTTAAAAAGGAGGAATAACACACATGGAGCTGTCGGAGAGCCCCTTCCCATCATGATCGCCCAGGCTGGTGATTGTGAATGTGTGACAGGCTTGGTTTTCCGCCGGCCTCACAAACACCTCGCAGGTGGGGTTGCTGATTTCCTTTTTACAGATCGAGAAACTGAGGCATACGGAGGGGCTCATGTAGCCTCAGGCTGATGGGAGTTGGACTTCTGAGCCCCTGCTGTGGTCATTTTGCCTCGGACACAACAGGGCTGGGCAAGACGTCGGTCGCCACCCACCGGTGGACTGTCCTGCAATTTTGGGGTGACCTCCTGAATTAAGAAAAAAGTGGGGAAGCCGGGATGGCTCAGTGGGTTAAGCGCTCACTTTGCAGCCCCTGGGACCAAGGATCGAATCCCGGTCCTGGCCCGTGTGGACTCACATGCTGAACTGGGGAGTGCCCCCCGTTGCGTTCTCACTAGGGTGAGACCCCGGCCCAGTTTCTGCCCTGTGCAGCCCCGCACCCACCTGTGGAATGAAACTATGTGGAAAAACCGATGATGTGCAACTATGGAGACTGTTCTGGGCCCTCCGCCTTCTCTCTGTCTCTGTGTCTCTGTCAAAAAACAAAAAACAAAAATAAATCTTAAAAAAAGAAAAAAGTGTCACAGCAACACATTTACACCAGGGCCTAGTGGCTGGGCAGCTAAATGTAAAAGACACGTTTTTCACACACACATACAGCTGCTAGAGGCGAGAGTGGGCTCTGGACAGTCGAGGCGGCTGAAGATAAATAGCTGGGGACCACGACACGTGGAGACAATTAGACGTAGCCCTTGCCCAGGCCTGGGACATAGTGAGGCTGAAAGTGCTGAGTGGGTTCAGGAAAGAGGGTAGGAGCATTTGGAGGTTTCACTGGAGGATGAAGGGTAGGAGGGGCAGGATTTGAGTGAGCAGGGACACGCTGGTCCTTTTATAAGAACAAGCTGGAAAGTAGGATGAACAAGGCACGGGGGTTGGGGAGGGAGAGGACTGTCCCTGAGGATCAGGTTGGGGTGTGGAGGGCGGGGACCAGCTCACAAAGGTCCTGCTCTCACATTTATATCACTAGCTCATGTCTAATATGAGGGGGGACCCCCCCCAAAATCTGGAATGATCTGGTGGAGGGTGGGCCCCTTGTAGTATGGCTTCCCCGCAAGGTGAGTGGTCTAGGAACCCATCTGCATCCGTGCACAAGCCGGTGTGGTTGTGAGAGGCTGCGTTTGCCTTCAGTGAAATTTTTTGGAGACTCTTTCGACACATTTGCCCATTTCCTGATGGGTGATTGACATGAGCAAGGTGCAGCCTGACAACGCAGCTGCCCACACCACGCTGAGTGCTCAGTGTTTGACCAAAAATGGCATGAGTCACCTGATCTTGCCCGGAGTGATGAAAAACATCCTCAGAGGGAAACGTTTTGGGTGAAACAAAACGGCAGAAGCACTCAAAGGCGTCAGAGTCCAGGAGTTCAAACTCTGTTGTGAGCTGTGGGAGAAGCCGCTCGATAGGTGTATTGCATCCAAATGAAGGGCGCTTTGCAGGTGACTGAAGCTTGGACATGTAAGAATATGCCATTACTTATAAATAAATCCTGTTGTTTGGGGGGCCCTTCCCTCATAATCAGGTGTGGGGGAGGGTGGAGTCAGGAGGCTGCACAGGAGGTGGCTGCAGTGACTAAAGCGTGAAGCGTGATCCAAAGAGCCCGGCTGCTCAGGCTTCAGGGAGGATGGGGGGCTAACTGGCCCTCGGTGGCCAAATGGCTGGAAGAGAAGGAAGAACCTCGGAGGAGTGTGAGAAATGCTTGACTCCTGGGCCACCGTGGAGCCAGCGTGCTGGGAGGGCCTGCTGCTAAGGTCCTCGCAGTGACATGTTTTGTGTTGACAGGTGTCTAGAATGACTTGGTTGGGGACTTGGCAGGGGTGTTCCGATGTCCCTGCCCACCCACCCTGTGACTTCTGGCATGAACCGGTTGCCTCGAAGGTCTTGTGCCTGGAAAGGCCTGAGTGTCTTTGGTTTATACGGCTTCTCCACGCTTAACATCTCGTCCCCGGTCCCTGTTTTTGTGTTTGTGTGTTTGTGTGTTTGTTTTTTGACAGAGAGAAGGGGGAGGGCCCAGAGCAGTCTCCATAGTTGTATGTCATCAAGTTTTTGACATAGTTTCATTCTACACGTGGGTGGAGGGCTGTACAGGGCAGGAACCGGGCTGGGGGCCTCTCACTCGCCCCCGGGCAAGAACCGAACTGGGGGCCACACCCCAGTTCAGCAAATGGGTTTTCTCGGGTCAGGGCCAGGATTTGATCCTTGGACCCCGGGGCTGCAAAGCAAGTGCTCAACCCGCTGAGCCATCCCGGCTCCCGTGGGCTTTGCTGGTGGTCAATCGCCAGAATGGCTTGGAAGGTCAGCCAAGCCCGCAGGAAGCAGGGGGAGATGCTCACGCATCAGGAAATAAAGAGGGTGAAGGCTGAGAGACATTCAGGCCCAGACACCGTTTTCGGAGGGGTACTTGGGCACGTTTGTGTTCTTGGCTCAGAATCATGTCATGGGTGTAGCCTCTGTGTTTCTAAGCAATTGATGAAATGCAAGCAAACCAAGTCACCACCAGCCCAGTGTCTGTCTCCTCTCTCCCAGGCAGGGAGAAGGATGTTCTGTAGTTTTGTTATCGGAAAACGGGAGCTTCCTGGGTGTTGGGTCCAGGTTCTTGGCATCTCGAACAAAGGATTGAGCTAGACACCAGAGTACAGGGGTGAAAGAGAAGTTTCTTGAAAGGAAAAGAAGGAAGAGTATGCTTCCTAGAGGTGTGGAAGGCGTCCAGCAAGAACGGGTGGCTCAGAAGGCAGGTTACAAGGGGCTGGGCAGTTTTATCATTACATCGCTTCTTTAGCAGTCTTTCCCTTCTATCTCCTCCTTTGGGTGCCCAATCTGGGTCGGGTCTCCTGAGGATAGGATGGCAAGCACCCAAGCAGTGAGTGCTGAATGGAAGGGGTTCCGAGATCCCCCTACTCAAACCGCCTACCTAGCCTTTCCTATTGCGAGACATGACCCCCTTAAATCTTCTGTGGGAGGTGGAGGGGCTGAAGGTCTCTTCTTCTGTATCTCTTCCTGCTGAGTGTGGTCGTTGTCCCTGCCTGTTGGGGAGTCATGGAGCCCTCACCCTAACTAGACTAAAAGGGGAAGGGTCTCGGGGTCCGTCCAGCTGGTCTCAATCAGTACTTCAAACCAGAGAGATTGGAGTCCTCGCTAGGTTTTGATGAGCTGTTTACTGGTGGTCCCTAGACCGGGAGAGAGATTTGATTAATACCATTAAAAGCATTAGTTTGTAAAACAGACCCAAGGACAAAGGTGCTCAGCCCCTCCAGGTCTGTGGCCTGCCCTCTGGTTAAGCAGCTAATATAGTGGGCGGGGGACATTCCAGTCTAAATCCCATCTTCCCTTGATTAGAAAGCGTGACTAAGCTAGACACTGGAAAGACTGCACCAGCGTTAAGAAGAGGTGTCTTTTCCCCTCTCGGTTTTACCTGATTTCTCCTGCACCCATTTGATCCCGATCACCCAACAAGTTTTCCCTTTTCCCTGAATTGGCGATTCGCATAGAAATCTCATGACACTCCTTCATACGGGTGTGTGGCAAGCGTGAGGTCAGGGATGTAATGGGGGGAGGTCAGAGGGTCAGCAGACGGGAATAGGTCACTGAGGGAGATCGAAGCCATGGGTCGTGTGTCTTCTGTGTCCCTCCGTCACCAGCATGGGGGTGGGAGGCAGATTCAGGGCTAGGAAAATACAATGTACAGGAAGAGCGAGTGTGCATCAGAGGCGACCACAGTGTGAGAACTGGGTGGGCTGGGGCCTTACCTGAGCACTGGGGGTGCTCAAGAGGAAACGGTCTTTGGAGGTGGCCTTCAATAAAACTCTGGGCAGGACACCCTCGCGGCCACTTTACGTCGTCTTTCCTGCTTTGTGAGTATGCAGATCAAAAAATGTTCCAAGTACTTTGCTCTGGCAGGTTTCCTACAATTTTCCTGAGAGCCACATCCAGGTGTTTTTGCTTGTCGGAGGGTGTGATGTGCCTCTGAATGCGATTTGAATCTGAATTAATGGGATGCACTTCTGTGGGTAAGAATGGCCTGAATGCTACGTGTTTTTCGCCACAATTAGAAGCGAAATCTCTCGTATTTGACAACGAGGCGGAGGGATGACTGCTTGTCTCACTAGATCACTGACCGGGAGGGCGAGGGGCCTCACCATGGGGGACGGGCACCCCGAGAGCTGCGTGGATTCCCATCGTCCTCCAGGAACATCCCATGCATTGACCAGAGTTCCCCAAGCACTGGGTCTCAGGCCTGGCGTGGCCTGTGTGTGCGGGCCGTACACACATGTTCCTGACCATGACAGGGACCCTGGTTTTGAAGGACATCGTGCGTGCCAGTTACAGTGCTTGAGGGCTTCACCCACGACTCTCACGTAGTCTTGACAACAGGCATGCGGAGCAGGTGGAGGGGTCTTCGTAGATGAGAAGTAGGCTGGGGCTGCCTTGTAGGTCTGTTGAGACCACACTGATTTCCTCCGAGGCCCCTGTCTGTCCTGCAGGGGCCTGATTCTTCTGTGGCCCCTGAACCATTTCACTTCTGCCCACTTCTCTGCCTCAGGTTTTCCCCTGTAGAACGGGGACCCCGCCAGCCTACCTCGGCTGCTGGGCTTCTCTGGGGAGTGGGTCTTTTTTGTCATAACCATGGGCTGCCTTTTCCTCTCAGGACAGCTGTGCCCATCGGACTTGTTGTTTTCTGTTGGGTGCATATCCTTTTGGTTTCGCCCAGGTCCCTACCATGAGTGATGGGTGGCCTGCAGGTATGGCTGGGATGGGGTGAATATTAATAGCAGTGTAGGGGAGGTGGAGAGAGAGCTTCACGTGGGTGTTTTTTGTTTTAAAGATGTGTTGTTTTCGATACATCTTTACAGAGACAGCGAGAGACAGAGACAGAGAGAGACAGAGACAGAGAAGGGGGAGAACCCAGAGCAGTCTCCATAGTTGTACGTCATCAGTTTTCGACATGGTTTTGTTCCACACAGGTGGGCAGGGGCCGTGCAGGGCAGGAATTGGGTTGGGGGGCTCCTGCATGGGAGACATGCCCCCTCGAGCCAGGGGCCAAACTGGGTGGCGAGAACCAAATGGGGGGCCTCCCTCATGGGAAGCACAGCCCAGTTTAGCATATGGGTTCACACGGGCCGGGGCTGGGGCCGGGGCCGGAATTCAATATTTGGTCCCTGGGGCTGCAAAGCAAGTGCTTAACCCACTGAGCCATCCCGGCTTCCCAGATGTGGTTTTGATGCAACTGTGGCCCTGGTTTTAGAGATATTGGAGGGGGGAAGTGCTAGGTTGCCATTTAGGGGAGTCCTGTCTCCCCTAAATCAGTCTGGCTCGTTCCCTTGGCTCTCTTCAGGAGATCTCTCCTTTTTGTAAAGCTTCTCAAACTTCTATTAAGTGACATTTGAACTAGGAGAGACACAAACAGAAGTCATTTCCGGTGGCTGGGGGTGGGTTCCTGCTCGTGTAGAGCCGGGGTATTGCTTTGCAGCTGCTGTAGCTTTGTGGAGATGGTATACACCAGTACTGATGCTGCTGCTCCATGGCCTGGATCCTGATTTGGGAGGGTCATCTAGCCCCGAGGGACACATCAGAGCCCTCTGTCCCGACTCCCCTACATGTATGTTTTAGTTTCCCTGGGCTCCCCTAACCAAATATAGCTGGGTCATACAGCAGGCGGTGAGTGAGCTACATTTCATCAGTATTGACAGCCACTCCCCGTGATCACATGACCACCTGAGCTCCGCCTCCTGTCAGATCAGCAGCAGCATTAGATTCTCACAGGAGCGTGAACCCTGTTGTGAACTGCGCATGTGAGGATCTAGGTTGGGCTCCATATTAGAATCTAACACCTGATGGTCTGAGGTGGAGCTGAGGCGGTGATGCTAGTGCTGGGGAGAGGATGCAGATACAGATGAACGCGAGCAGAGAGGTTTGACTGCACAGAGACCACAATAAATCAGTTACTTGCAGACTCATGTCAAATCCCTATTAGTGAGGGGTAAGTGACAATTAAGCTGCATCTGGTGCTTGAGTCATCCCTAAACCATTCCCTCTACCCTTGTCCGTGGAAAAATGATCTTCCCTGAAACTGGTCTCTAGTGCCAAAGAGGTTGGGGACCACTGAAATACAGCGTATGCTCTCAGTTCACAGGCAGCCATGGAGATTGCTTGATGCCAGATAAATAGAAGTAGACTCTTTGTTAACTGGAATTCAAGCAGCTGGCAAAATCTCAGGGCACTGGCCTAAAAAATGGTGCCGGTTGCGTTAAGAGTGCCAGTTCTTGGGTTCTTGTTAATGGAGAGGCTACAGTACCACACACTAGATGGCTAAAAGTCACGGAAATCGATTCTCTCACCATTCTGGAGGCAAGATGTCCAATCACAAGACAGGAGCACACCCAGAAGGCTTGCAGGGATTGTGCTTCCTGGCCTTGCAGCTTTCGTAGCTCCAGGCGTTCCTTAGTTGTGGCTGCATAACTCCAACCTCTGCTGCCTCTCTCTTTCCTCAGAGTCTTTTCTCTTATAAGGACCCAGCCATGTTGAATTGGGTCCCATCCCAGTTCAGTCTCACCTCCTCTTGAGTGTTTCTGCAGAGACCCTTTTCCCCCAATAAGGTCCCCTGCCACAGGTAGACGGGTGAGGAGCGATGTATCCTATTGGGGCACATGGTCCAGTCGACGATGGTGTGCCCACCTCCAGTCCCTCTCTAGACTCTTCGCTGCATGTCCTGGGCTTGTCTGGGATGGGACCTTGCCTTCTGGGTCGTCCAGTGTCCCCTCCCAGCTGTCGGCCATCTCCCCTTTTCTCCGGCCATCTCCCACTACTTTCTCCACTGGATGCTTTCTGGCGCCATCAAAACACATCTAGGCTCTCCTCCTACCTCATGACCCCATTTTCCTGTTTCTCCATCATGTCCCCAAAGCATCCTGGGAGCTCACTGTCTCTTCCACCTCCCTCTGCTCCCTCCGGTTTGGCCTCTGCCCTTGTCCCGCCGAGACCACGAGGGACAGGCGCATCCCCAGCAGCCCTGCTCCCGATGATCTCACACAGGGCACCAGCATCTTCTCTGGTTTCTTTCTCTCCTCCCGGGCCAGGCTGGCTGGCCATCTGTCCCTTGTCCCCTCTCACGTGACCCTCCCTCTAGGTGGTCTCAGCCACCTCCGGCTTCAGTCATTCCCCGGATGCAGACAGCTCACAGCGTGATGACGGAAGCCTAGATGTCTGCACTGTGCACTTGCCCGTCTGAGAGTCTGGAGGACACATATTGTCTTGGGTGTCTGCTCTGTGACGCTGCCATGGAAAACTGAACTTACGATCCGCTCCCTCTTCCCTCCACCTCCCCCCACCCCCCACAAAACCCCTGCTGTTGCCCCGTCTTGAGATATTGCCATCCAGAAACATGGGGGACATCTTTGACAACCTCATCTTGCCGTTCTGTCTAACCTCCACAAAAATGCCGTTGAGTAGCCGTCCTAACTATCCGTCCAGACACCAGCTTCTCTCACCCTCTCACCGCCGTCTTGGTCCCAGGTGCCATCCTCTGATGGCTTGACTCGGTGAGAGCCTGATAACTGGTCCCAATCTCCTTGCCTGCCCCCCCTCCTCCCCCCAGGCCCACCAGCGTGTTCACGCTGCAGACCTGTTCAGGTTGGGGGGTGTGACCCTGTGTGTTCCACCTCTCCTGTTCCTACGCTAGACACACGGCCACAGACCTGGTGCGGCGTGTCCCCATCTGCTGCTGCTTGTCACGGCACCTGCCTGCCTTCTTCTCTTGCCGTGACCCCATTCTCTCCGTCACTGTCCCCGCTCTGCAGCTCTTGTGCACGCACTTCCTCTGCTTGCTTATCGGGGGTACACGTGCTCAGGGGGGCTATATGTTCCTGATGGAGTGACCCTCTTCTCATTATCGTATGCCCTTTATCTTCCACGGTGCTCCTTGCCTCCAAGTCTGTGTCCAGCCCCTCCCGCCCTCTTTAAGTTCTTTGTCTGCCTGGTAGTCATGTTTCCCGTACCTTTATGGTCAGCTTCCCTGTCTTTACATTTAAAGTACACCACATAGTTGGGTTTTGCATTTTTATTTGTTCTTAGGATCCCTGCCTTGTGATTAGAACCTTAGTCCCTTAGCAGTTCATTAGCATTTAGTGTAGTTATTGGTAGGGTTGGATTCAGGTATTCTTTTGTACTATTCATTTTTTCGGTGTCTTTATTAAATGTTTTTTAAAAGAATTAAAAAAAAAATACTTATTTTGTTTTGAGAGAAGGTGGGAGAGAGAAAGAGACAGGGTCAGGAGAGCCCAGAGCAGTCTCCATAGTTGTACGTCATTAGTTGTGACATGGTTTCATTCCACACAGGTGGATGTGGGGCCACACAGGGTGGGAACCGAACCAGGGGCCTCCCACATGGGGGGCAAGAACCTTCACTGAGCCATCCCAGTGGTTACCAGTTGCACTGCATCTCAGCATATGGGTTTTGAACAGGGTGGGGCTGGGAATCGATCCCCAGACCTCGTGATTATGAGGCAAGAGCTCAGCTGCTGAGCTATCTTGGCATCTCTGTTCTTAAAAATAATTTTAGGGAAGCCGGGATGGCTCAGTGGGTTAGGTGCTCACTTTGCAGCCCTGGGGACCGAGGATCGAATCCCGGCCCCGGCCTGTATGGACCCATATGCTGAACTGGGGAGTGCCCCCAGTTCATTTCTCACCAGGGTGAGACCCCGGCCCAGTTCTTGCCCTGTGCAGCCCCGCGCCCACCTGTGGAATGAAACTATGTGGAAAAACCAATGATGTGCAACTATGGAGACTGTTCTGGGCCCTCCCCCTTCTCTCTGTCTCTGACTCTGTATCTCTTTCTCTCTCTGTCAAAAACAATAAATAAATCTTAAAAAAAAATTTTTTTTAGCTTACCTGTTGAAAGTTTAGTTATACATCATCACCTGGTCGGTCTTT
>PVKE010020336.1:0-27596 GCA_004027555.1 Craseonycteris thonglongyai
CTGGGCCGGAGCCGGGATTCGATCCTCGGTCCTCGGGGCCTCAAAGCGAGCGCTCAACCCGCTGAGCCGTCCCGGCTTTCCCCCCAGATTCATTCTTTTTTGGCACGTGGCTTTCTCATTTTCCCAGCACCATTTACTGAAGAGGCTTTCTCTTTGCCATTGTATGTTTTTTGCTTCTTTGTTGAAAATGATCTGTCCATAGATATGTGTGTTTACTTCTGGGTTTTGAATTCTACTCCATTGGTCTGTGGGTCTATTTTTCTGCCAATATCATGCTGTTTTGATTATTGATGCTTTGTAGTATGAATTGGAAATTGGAGAGTCTGATGCCTTGTGCTTTTTTTGTAGAATTGCTTTGGCAATTTGGGGTCTTCTCTGATTCCATACAAATTTGATGATTTTTTGATCTATTTCTTGAAAAAATGTCTTTGGGATTCTCATAGGGATTGCATTATATCTGTATACTGCTTTGAGTAATATGGCCATTTAAACTATATTGATTCTTGCAATCTATGAGCATGGAATATATTTTCATATCTGTGTCTTCTTCAATTTTTTTTAATAATGTCTAAAAGTTTTCAGTGTATAAGTCTTTTACATCCTATTAGGTTTATTCCTAGATATTTTATTCTTTTTTTGTGTTTGTTTGTTTTTCATTTCTTTTTCTGAAGTCTCATTGTTAGTATATAGGAATGCAATGAATTTTTGTACATTGATTTTATATCCTACAACTTTGGTTATTGTTTGGTTCCTGCCCTGTGTGGCCGCACATCTACCTGTGTGGAATGAAACTATGTCACAACTAATGATGTCCAACTATGGAGACGACTCTGGGCTCTCTCTTTCTTTCTCTCACCTTCTCTCAAACAATAAACAAAATCTTTAAAAAAAAATTCCCTTTCTGGAGATTTTTCATTTTCTTTCTGAGCAGCTTTATTCCCTTGGATATTCATAGTTGTTTCTCTTCCTGGGCATCTTATCTACAAGAGTGGATCTTGCCACAGGTAGATATAAAGATGTCTTTCTTTTGCTTCTCCGTAAGTGTTGCTGGAACATTTTATTTTCTCTCTCGGGCTGTGGTGATTTATTTTCTCTTGGTTTTTCAGTCTTCTCACAATAGGATATTTCCTGGGAGGTAGGCATCTTCTCCTTGACCCAGTTGCCTTGGTCTCAGTGCCACACCCCCATGGGAGGATGTGGTGGGTGATAGGACTCCGTGCCTCTGAAACCCCAGCATTGACCCTGTAGGCTAAAGTCGCTGCACCTGTGTGTTTCAGCTTCCCTGGGCACCCTTGCTTGTTTCAGCCGGGAGGGATGGGAGCAGGGTTTGTTAAGTGAGGGTTTGTTGGGTGAGGCACAGGTTTTATGGTGCTGGATAATGGCAATTTCCTGTCCAGAGATGACTAACCCCTGCCGTTCCTTCCCTGTAAACACTGGGCAGAGGTAGGGTTGGTGAGCTCTGGGAGGGGGTGGATACGAGGGCTGTCCAGAAAGTATTCATCCAAGTAACTGTTCTTGTTATATTGACAATGGATGAAATATATCCAGGCAGACCCTCATACATCTAGCTTTTCCTATAGGTTTTCTGGCTTTTATATTATTCTGAGACCTTGTTCACATTACAATTACAAAATTATTTTATCTTTATTTTCTCTGGATAGCTTTCTTTCATTTTACACTTTATCCGCAACCCATTTGAAGTTTATTTCCATATAAATTGTAAGGTAGGGGTTTAATAAAATTTTATTTTCAAACATTAGCCACTTGACTGGGAAAGTGTCATCTAATGTTTTAAGAGAAGCTATAGTGTATTAGCAGGTTCAGTCTCAGTGGAGAATTAGTGTAAGTATAGAATTTACTGATAGAATGTGGTCGTGAAGACACATCATGGCACTGGAAGGGTATAGTTCAAAATCTGCTGCCAGCAACATTGGAGCAGGGCCAGTGATATGTGCTGCAGCTGCTCATACCTTTGACAATTCCTGTTGTTCACGGTGGCTCTGCCATCTCTGCCTTTGTCAAGATGAGAAGTTTATAGATTTTTTTATTAGATTTTTAAAAGGGTAGGGGAAGCCGGGATGGCTCAGTGGGTTAAGCACTCACTTTGCAGCCCCAGGGACCGAGGATCGAATCCGGCCCATGGCCTGTGAGGACCCATATGCTGAACTGGGGAGTGCCCCCAATTCAGTTCTCACTGGGGTGAAGACCCCGGCCCAGTTCATGCCCTGTGCAGTCCTGCGCCCACCTGTGGAATGAAAGTATGCAGAAAAACCAATAATGTGCAACTATGCAGACTGTTCTGGGCTCTCCCCCTTCTCCCTGTCTTGGTCTCTCTCTCTCTCTTTCTCTCTCTCTCTGTTAAAAACAATAAAAATAAATCTTTAAAACTAAAACAAAAAAGAAAAAAATAGAAAAAGGTTAGCCTGCTCTCTAGACTTTCATAGTCCCCTTTCTCAGAAATCAAGAGACAGAAAGACATGCTTCCTTGGCTTCATGGAGAGTGGTATCCAGGACTCACTTGGGGGCTATTGTCTATCAACAAGCTGTCATATCTGAAGCCAGGATGTTTGTGCCCTCCAGCACTTTCCAGCTCATTGTCTACCCAGGATAGACTTCTCAGAGGTTGGTAAGAAGCTCCCTTTACCTCACCCTGTACTCCACCCGCTGCCCCCTCTTTTGTTTGATTCTTTATCTCAGTGGTCAGAGTTCTTACCATATATTTCTGGATCACTCAGGGCAAACAGGACTCCTGAACCTATCCTGTAATCCTAGATTTTCCAGGAAGCAACTGTAGATTCTCACAGATATTGTCTCTCCTCTCTGTTCTACATACAAGAAAGAATAAAGACTATAAAATATAAAGACACAATTTCTGGTTTAACAATGATAATTGAAAGCAATTTCTCAAATTTGGAAAATTTCTTTGTTATATTGAAGACAGAACAGGAAGAACTGAAAAAAAAAAAAAAGAATGTCTAGAGTAGTAAAAGTTTGTTCCCATTTCAAACTGGAATTAAGGGTAGGACATGTTAAAATAGAAAGAAAAATCTGAAAGGATGGTAGAAAACCAAGAGTGTTATAGAATAAAATAGATACCGGTATGTTTGTCTTCAGAATCCATTAAAATAATGCTCAGAGATGAGATAGGTGAGATTGCATCGTTTGATATAATAAAAGAAAACACTGCACAAGAGGAATGAGAAGTTCTCAAAAATGCAAATCTGATCATGTTATCACAAATGCTTTCAATACAGAAGGCAAGGGAACTGTACTTGGAGAAACTCAGTGTTTGTTGGGAGAGTATGGGGTGTGCTCTTGAATGGGCATTTACAAGTACAAAGGGAAGAGAGGCAGGATATAAGGGCATGGTATATACCCTGAGGAGTAATGACCGAGATGCTAAATCCTAAGTGTAATGAGCCCTGCTTGCCTGCCTGCCTGCCTGCCTGCCTGCCTGCTTTCTTTCTTTTTCTTTCTTTCTTTCTTTCTTTCTTTCTTTCTTCTTTCTTTATGTCTTTTTTTAAGGTTATGGTGGTTTTATCAAAGAATCTAAGATATGTTTAAGGGCAATAAAATGATCAAAAAAGAGATAAATGCTTATACTAGGAACATATAGGATAATGGTGACAGTGGCTTAATAGGTGTTATGGGTTGAATTATGTCCCCCCAAAGATGTGTGGTCTTAACCCCCAGTATTTGAGAATGTGACTTTATTTGGAAATAGGATCATTCCACATCTAACTAGTTAACATAAGGTCATACTGCAGTAGTGTGAGTGCTTATTTCAGTATCATTGGTGTCCCTTAAAGCACAGAGGCACACAAAGGGACGAGGATGCCATGTGATGATGGAGGCAGAGATTGGACTGATACTACTGTAAGCCAAGGAACACCAAGGGTTGACAGCCAACACCAGAAGCTAAGAACAGGCAAGAAAGGAAGCTACTGAGAGCCTCAGAAGGATCATGGTCCTGCCAACACCTTGATTTCAGATCACTGGAAATGTGAGACAGTTATTTTCTATTGTTTTAAGCCACTCACTTTGTGGTATTTTGTTATGGCAACTCTAGGAAACTAACACAGTTAGGCACCTGTTATGTGATGGCATCTTCTCTTGTCTGTCCCTCCCTTTCACATAGTTCTTACCACTCAGTGAGGGAGACCTATATAAGCCCACTGCTGTCCAATGTCCCACTTATTCCCTCACCCACAATTTCACTTGGAAAGACCAAGTCTTCAAGGCTTGTGTCAGATATTAGTGTCAGAATATGGCTCTAAGGATGCTTATTTTGCACAGCTTTTTCATGTTGGCATAGACATAAATTTCCTCTTTGCAACAAAGGCAACAGGCTTGCTACTGAGTTCTTTCTTCAATTCATAGTTTAGCTGGACTAAATGTCTTGGAAAGATTCCATTTGAGAAAGGAGAACCAAGATGATCATATCTTTCTACCACCAGTCTCACAACCTGCTGTGATATTCATCTACTGGCTAAGCCTTAAGGTCAAAGTTAATCTCCAATTCCTGAAAAGCCTGAAAAAGACCAGTCATACATCTGCCTTTCTGACATTAGGTTCTACATCCACATACTTCAATGGAATGTGGCCTTTTCTCTGCTAACCACCAGTCTAGGTAAAAGGTAAGTGGTAAGGTACTATTTGTTTCTTTAAGAGAGTTTTATACCTGAAAAGTGGGGATATGGTATGTCTGGAATTCACTAGGTGCTTAACAAATCCTTGACAAACTGAAGAAATTATAGGACATAAATAGGGAAATAATATTTGTTAAATAGTCAAATTCAAATAATTTATTATAGATGTATGGGGCTATGCCATCTTGGAAGGTGGACTCTATTTTCATGATGTGGGAATCTATCAACGGCTCAATTCTGATTTAATTTATCTTAATGATTAGGATTAAGGTATAGAAAGCATGTAGAGCAAATTTGTAAATAGGCTGGCACATAGAAAGGTAGCAAATATCACAAAAAGATCAGAAAAGTATCTAGTTGGATCATGTATCTGATTTTTGGTTTGGGGAAAATATGACTTCTAATCATACATATGCCATTTATTATTAAGAGCAGACAGGGAAGGTTCTGGTTTAAGATGGTGACACAAGAGGATCCTAAAATTTACCTCCTTCCACGGACACACCAAATCTACAGCTAGATACAGGAAAATTTTTTTCTGGAAGAAACCCAAAACCTGGCTGGGTGACTCTACATTGAGCAAACAAACAAAAACAAAACCCACATCAAAATGGGTAGGAGAGGTTGAGACACAATGTCACCATACCTGGCACAGGGACCTGTGATCAGGAGGAAACTCACAACCCTGAGGTTCTCCCTGAGTAGTGAAAAGTTTGAGCTCCCACATCGGGCACCCCAACTTCAAAGATATTCACCTGAGATATGAGCCCCCAAATGTCTCAATTTGAAAGTCACTGGGGCTTGTATCCAGAACACTCACAAGGTTATAGTGAACTGAGGAACAGCTCTAAAGGACTCATATGGACTCACCTGGCTACCCTCTGGGTCCAACGAAGAGGCAGCCCATGAAATATGCACTCAGTCTTTCTGTGAAAGAGACCTATTTGCTTATCCTAAAGCTTTGGAGTGAGGGGCAGGTGTATAATTTAACACACATCTAGGGTTCTACTGAAATACTCTCCAAAGATGAAGACTAGTAGACACTGTCTTCACACTTCCCTCTCCTCGCTCCAGGTTGCCAGTATTTCCTGGAAAGGAGCTTTTTATTTATTTATTTATTTTTTTATATATATATATTTTATTGTTAAATTTAATGGGGCGACATTGGTTGGCAACAATCAGACAGTTTCCCAATGGACAACTCCACATCACATCACCCACGTATCACATCATGCGCCCAGCTCCCAGAATCAGGTCCCCCTCCAACACCATATATCTGGTGCCCACTCCCCCCTCCCCACACACAACTCTCTCTCCCCCGCTCCCCCCTCCTCCCTCCTCTCCAGGTAAACACCAAACCATTGAGTGTGTCCATAATGCTGGTGCCCTCTCCCACCTCCCCTCCCTCTCTCCCTCCTACCTCCTCCCCTTCCCTCAGGCAATCACCAAGTTATTGAGTGTGTCCATAGGTCTCTGTGTCTTTGTAACTTTCAGTTTTATATTCCACCTATAAGTGAGGTCATATGTTTCCGGATTCTTTCATTCTGACTTATTTCGCTCAATAAGATGGTCTCTAGGTCCATCCATGTTGGAAAGGAGCTTTTGAACTAATCTGTCACCCTGATTTTTGTGGCTACTTCCCAGGGACACCCCATAATCACCTGGCTCTGGTAGCCAGTGGGGCTTACACTTATGAGTACCACAGGACTGTAACAATTAGAGAAAGCATTCTTAATTAGCTACCTGCCAGCCTCCCTTTCCCATCACCCCTACCCAGTCTCTCTGTGAAAGGGGCCTATTAACTTACCATCAGAGCTGTGGCCTGAGGAGCAGGCTTCCAACGAAATCTAATGTAAGCCCCTGAATTACATCCAGGGACTGGCTGTAATTCTTGTAAGAGACCTGGACCTCCAGGGGGCATCATCTTTTGCTCTTCCTCTGCTTCACCCCAAGTCATTGGTGTCTTCGAGCAAGGAACTTGTGTACAAGTCTGGCTCACCAGCTTTTGTGTCTGCTGCTCAGAGGACACACCCCTTGACACCCTGGCTCTGGTATCTAGCGGGGCTTTTGTTCATGGGTTCAATGGATAGTAGCAAACAAAGGAACAGATCTTTTTTTTCAAAGATTTATTTTTATTATTTTTGACGAGAGAGAGAGAGAGAGAGAGAGAGAGAGAGAGAGAGAGAGAGAGAGAGAGAGAGAAGGGGGGAGGGCCCAGAACAGTCTTCATAGTTGTACATCATCGGTTTTTGCACATAGTTTCATTCCACAGGTGGGCGCGGGGCTGCACAGGGCAGGAACTGGGCCGGGGTCTCTCCCTGGTGAGAACTGAACTGGAAGCACTCCCCAGTTCAGCATATGGGTCCACACGGGCTGGGGCCGGGATTCGATCCTCGGTCCCTGGGGCTGCAAAGTGAGTGCTTAACCCACTGAGCCATCCTGGCTTCCCAGGAACAGATTATCACACCAATGCTCAGTACAGAGGGAGCAGATAGAAATGCCCATCTGCCAGTCTTTCCCCTGAAAGATGTAGATGAGTTTTTCATACCTTAAAAGCTGATGCCTGAGGGTCTAGCTTCCAATCAGCCTAAATCTATTAATAAGTGCTGACTGAGATCTTCTTCTTTGGATACATCAGGTCTTATACCCTCAACTACTGGGAGCCACTAAGAATAAAATATGCTGCTTTGACAATGACAAAGGTTTGTATTACAAGCAAGAGCTAAGGCAGGGTTGGGTAATAATCCTTCTTCCTACATGAGACAACTCATTGAAGACTAGGAGAGGTGGCTGTCTTATGCAATGTATAGGAACTAACAAAGAAAGCCAAGAACAATGAGTAAGTGGAGGATTATGTTCCACATATAAGAACAAGAAAAAATTTAGGAAAAAAAACCCTTAGTGAAACAAAGATAAGTGAATAAACTGTGAAAAGTTCAACTTAACAGTCATAAAGATGCTCAGTGAGCTGAGGAGAAAAATGAATGAACAAAAAGTGAGAATTTTGATAAAGATATAGAAAATATAAGGAAGTACCAAATAGAAGTCACACAGCTTAAGAATACAGTAACTGAACTGAAAAATACAGTAAGTAAATTCAACAAATCAAGCAGAAGAAAATGGTCAATGAACTCAAAGATAGGACAGTGGAACTCATTTAATCAAAGCAGCAGAAAGAAAATAAGTAAAAATAAGAGTGAAGATAGTTTAATGGACCTATAGGACAACATCAAGCTAACCAACATGCACATTATAGGGGATCCAACAGGAGAAAAGAGAGAGAAAGGGGCAGAGAACTTATTTGAAGAAATAATGGCTGAAAACTTCCCTCAAATGGAAAGGAAACAGACATCCAGAACAAGGAAGCCCCAAAAGTTTTAAATAAGATGAATTTAAAGAGACCCACACCAAGACAAATTATGATTAAAAGTCAAAGTTAAAGATAAGGCGAGGGAAAGCCGGGACGGCTCAGCGGGTTAAGCGCTCGCTTTGAAGCCCTGAGGACCGAGGGTTGAATCCCGGCTCCGGCCCAGGTGGACCCACATGCTGAACTGGGGAGTTCCTACAGTTCAGTTCTCTCTCTGTCTCTGTCTCTGTCTCTGTCTCTGTCTCTGTATCTCTCTCTTTCTGTCAAAAATAAAATAAAATAAATAAATAAAACATATAATTGGCATTGATTAGGATCTGGAGTACATATAAAACTCCTACAAACAAAAACCAATTAAACAATGACTCCATCCTCTGGGATTGTGCTTGTGTGCGAAGGCATAGTACATGTTGGAACACAATGGGGACTTTCAGGAAAAACAGTTGCCAGGCACAAAATTCACAGACCTTGAGATTAAAGTTTAAAAAAAAAAAAAAGATAAGGCGAGAGGGGAAGCCGGGATGGCTCAGTGTGTTAGGCGCTCACTTTGCAGCCCTGGGGACTGAGGATCGAATCCCAGCCCTGGCCCGTGTGGACCCATATGCTGAACTGGGGAGTGCCCCCAGTTCGGTTCTCACTGGGGTGAGACCCCGGCCTAGTTCCTGCCCTGTGCAGCCCCGCCCACCTGTGGAAACTATGTGGAAAAACCAATGATGTGCAACTATGGAGACTGTTCTGGGCCCTCCCCCTTCTCTCTGTCTCTGACTCTGTATCTCTCTCTCTCTCTGTCAAAAACAATAAATAAATCTTTAAAAAAAAAAAAGATAAGGCGAGAATCTTAAAAGCAGAAGGGGTAAACAATTTGTTACATACAAAAGAACATGCATTATACTATGAGCAGATTTTTCACCAAAAACTTTGTAGGCCAGAAGGGAGTGGCACAGTTTATTCAATACTCAAAGCTCTGGAAAAACAAAAACAAGAACAAATTGCCAACCAAGAATATTGTACCTGGCAAATCTATCTTTCAGAACTGAAGGAGAGAGAGCTTTCCAGATCAGTAAAAGCAAAAAGGGGGTTGTCATCACTAGACCAGGCTTACACTCTAGAATAGGCACTGTTGGTGGGATTGCAAATTGGTGCAGCCACTGTGGAAAACAGTATGGAGTGTCCCCCAAAAATTAAAACAGAACTACCACATGATCTGGCAATTTCACATCTGGGTATTTATTTGAAGAAAATGAAAATACTAACTTGAAAAGATATCTGCACTCCTTTGTTCACTGAAGCACTATTATTGATACTAGCTAAGACATGGAAGCAACCTAAGTGTCCGTGGATGGATGACTGGATACAGAAAATGTGGTATATATACACAATGGGATATTATTCAGTCGTAAAAAAGAAGGAAATCTTTCCATTTGCAACAACATGGATGGACCTTGAGGGCATTATGCTAAGTGAACTAAATCAGACACAGAAAAATCAAATCCTGTATGATCTTACTCATATGTGGGGTATAAAAACAAAA
Organism: Craseonycteris thonglongyai; assembly: GCA_004027555.1. Taxonomy (NCBI): domain Eukaryota; kingdom Metazoa; phylum Chordata; class Mammalia; order Chiroptera; family Craseonycteridae; genus Craseonycteris; species Craseonycteris thonglongyai. The sequence goes on from PVKE010020336.1 coordinate 9,548, forward strand.
CAAAACAACTGGACTCATAGATTCAGAAAACAGATTGATGGCTGCCAGAGGCAGAACGTAAGGGGTGGGCTAAATGGGTGAAGGCAGTCAAAAGGCAGTTATAAAATAGTAAGTCCTGGGGGCATAATGTATAACATGGTCTATGTAACCAGATAGGTGGTGACTGTTTCACAGTATATACAAATATCAAATCATTACATTGTATACCTGAAATGAGTATGTGACAACTGTATTAAAAAACAAACAAATGGACAGGAGAGCAAGTACTGCTGTTACTTTTTAAAAGATGCCAGAGAAGCTGGAAAAAGAGTGAACTAAACTACTAACTCTTAAAAATGAGAGGGAAAGGGACAAACTTTAGAATCGAAATGTAGAACGGGAAATGGACTAGTGAGAAGTCTTATATACATTGAAAGGGAAAAAAATACATGAAACAAAGGAGGCTGAAAAAAACCTCACCATTAAAGATTGTGACATTATTAGCAGAGTACAGATGCATTTAATTAAACATTTAGGGCACCAACCTTAATTACTTTATGAAGGGAAACGTTGTGGTTTAAAACACCTTTAGTTAGCTTCTGTGGGTCAAGAATCTGGGTGAGGCTTAGCTGAGTGCTCCAGCTTAAGGTCTCTCACAAGGCTGCAGGGTTCTCAAGGCTTGACTGAAGAGGATCTGTTGATGTGTTCACTCATGTGGTTGTTAGCAGGACTCAGGTACTCATGGGTTGTTGAACTGACGGCCTCACTTCCTTGCTGGTTGGACATCTCTCTTTGTTCCTTGCCTTGTGGGGCTCTCCATTGGGTAGCTCACAGCACGGCAGCCTGCTTCCCTCAGAGTAAGCAAGCCAGCGAGGAAGACAGAATGAGTAAGTTGGGAGCCAGAATGTTTTTTGACAACCTATCACTTTTGCCATGTTCTATACAGGGTATGTGTAACACCAGGAAGCAGGATCACTGGAGCCATCTTAGAAGCTGCCTAACACATGGGGCACAACCAGGGGCTGACTTTGTCAAAAGCAGAAATGATTGTAAGATAAATGTTTATATTTCAATATTAAGAAGGGTGTACACTTTTCTTACCTCATTTGCTTGTGTTGAGTGTTACGCTACAAAGAATAGCAAAGGTCTATAAAAATTGAAAAGGTGATCCATGAGAAGGATGTGGTGAAGGAGGTAGCAAATTGGAAAATAAAACCCAAGGACCAAGAGAATAATGAGAAAACTGTTACCAAATGAAGGTGCATGACCATATGCCAGAATTTCCATGTAAGCATTAACATGTTCTCAAAAGACCCAGGAGATAGGACCAGACAAATGGAAGCTTCCATGATAAACTATTACTTAAAAACAACAGAGTTCTAAGACATTGACTGACCCCCCCTTCTCCACCAAAAAAGACTTGCGAGCAGAACAAAGTATAATACCAGAATGTGCAATTTTAAGGAACTTCTAGCAACAACTGGCAATAACTCCTTTATATTTAAAATGAGCAACATATATATTCAAGGACTTTGTTTTCATAAAAGGAGGAAGAAAAATCACAACATTGGGGGAAATACTTTAGAATAGGCTCTTTCCTAATCTAGGCAGGACTGCTGGTCTGGCCCCTCCCTGCCTGTCTCTCAGGCCTCCTCTCCCATTACTCAACAGCCAGGCACATCGTATTGCAGCCTTACTGGCCTCCCTGTCAAGTCAGCAAGACACAGCTCCTCAACTCATTTCATTTAGGTCTTCACTCAAATGCCACCATTCGAGAAAGAACTTCCCTGACTGCTTTCTAAAATAGCATCGACTTGCCCCATCCTCTTACCTTGCTTTTATTTATCATAGCAGTTAGCACTTTCTGAAATTATATTATGCCTTTATCTTTTTTTTATTTTTAGGTCAGACTTCTCCATTGGGATAAAAGTTTAGGAATTCAAGTTCTTTAGCTCACTGCTCTAGGGCCTGGAATCATGAGCCATTGGCTCTTATCAAGTGTCTGCTGAGTGAATGGAAGGAAAAAAAGATGTAAGGGAAGCACGTAAAAACAACAACAAACAAACAAACAAAAAAACACTGGCAGAAGAGTATAACAAAAAGGGTAAAAAGTGTGAAGAACCAGCAATGACCAGCTAGAACTGTGCTAATAGGAATCGATGAACTATATTTCTATTTGTGTATATTTATGTAACTCATTCTTTAAAATCCAGAAAGGCTCAGATGAACTGATTTACTTGAAAACATTTAGTACAGTATATAAATCTGCCCGCATCGCATCTCCCTTTTCCTCTAGCCACACGTGCTAACTTCTGTGGAGTCTTAGCAAGGAGACTGAGCTCACTTCTGTTTTATAAAAAAAAAATGTATTCTTGTCCTTATTTGATTGGCTGACCCTCTTGGGTTCCCATTTCTCATTGGCCAGAACCCGAGTCCATCACTTCTGGGCCCAAGCACTCCATTGGTCCGGTGCTGCACACTGCAGCGGCTGCCTGCCTCCAGGCAGGAGGAGTTCCCTTGTGAGGTCTAAGGCATCTCCCGCCCACATTCCAAAGCCTGGGCTGAGACTTCCTGCTGCCCCTGCCCTTGGGGGCGGGACAGAAAGGAGAGAAAGACTTTTGATTGGGTAAAGTGGAGGAGGCGCATATCCGATTGGCCAGTACCCTGGAGGGAGGTGGAGTCGTAGCTCGGTCCTGGAGTCGAGCTGAGGAGCTCTGGGGAGTCTCAAAGTTTGTGTCTGGAGCCGTAGTGGAAAGTGGGCTTACTGAGAAGCAGTTTTCTTGGGATGAGAGCTGATCCTTTGCCTTAATTTTGTATGCACACCCTGCTTTAATCCCTTTAGCCTTCAGCCCGATCCCTGGACAGCCTGTCTCCACGGGGATTTTCAGATCTCTTGAGGACACCGGACAGGAGCGCAAACGTTTTCTTTCCTAAGTGCACAAACCACACGCACAAGCACACACGCACACACGCGCGCGGAGCCGGATCCCGCCGTCCGAGGCGGCGCTGCCCGCTCCCCTCCTGCCCGCAGCATCCTCGGCCAAGCGCGCCTCGGACCACCATGGAGGTGCTGGAGAGCGGGGAGCAGAACGTCCTGCAGTGGGACCGCAAGCTGAGCGAGCTGTCAGAGCCCGGGGAAACCGAGGCTCTCATGTATCACACGGTGAGGACTTGGCGGAGCGGGGCAGCAGCGGCCTGAAAGGGGGAGGCGTTGTCATCCGAGAAACAGCTGGGGACGGCGAACTGGGATGGAAGTATTTGGGAAGAGGCAAGCCCAGATTGAAGAGATGTGGGGAGAGGCGTGGTTTTTATATTGGATTAGATAAAGGTGGGCAGATGGCCCTTTTAAACTTTTAATAGTTCTAATGACACAGTTTCTTTAGCAATTTATACTCGTTTCTCCAAGACATATTAACATCTGTAACATTTCCTATTACTATAAGTACCGCAAAGTGGGAGAAGGAGGTATTTTCCGAAAAATATGCCTCTGTTTACTTCGCTACTGATTTTTGTGGGAAGATTAAAAAAAAAAAAAAACCGAAACAAAATAAAGTGGCATTTTCTTCCTATGCTGTCATATTCTCTCTCTCCCTTTATTTTCTTGTTTATTTTTCGGGAATTGCGGGGGTGTGTGTGTGTGTTGGAAAGGCCCCTTTGCATTAGGAGGAAGATTGTTTTAGTTGACTTAACTGTGCAGCCAAGAAATCTGCTTCCTCCCTCTTTAAAGGAAATAGCAGAGGAGTATGGAAAATCTGAGGCAGTTGCATATTTCAGAAAGGCTTTGGAGATGGTGGGACAGCTCATCAGTTCCTTATTCAGTCTTATGCCTCAGAGACCCCATTGGGGATTAAACTTTCACAGAGCCAGTACATTTCTTTGCAGATTTTCAATTTCATTTTTTGGCATTAAATTTGTGAAGTGAAAATTTGTTTCTAACAGCCAGCACGGATAAATGACTTTTATGTGAGCTCTCTTTGTTTCTTTTTTATAAATGCAGAAGTTTGTAACGAGAGAGAGAGAGAGAGAGAGAGAGAGAGAGAGAGAGAGAGAGAGAGAGAGAGAGAGAGAGAGAGAGAGAGAGAGAGAGAGAGAGAGAGAGAGAGAGAGAGAGAGAGAGAGAGAGAGAGAGAGAGAGAAAACACTAATGAGAAAATGAGAGGCTTGGCTGTTTTCCCTTCATGATTCTTTTAATGGGGTCAATGCCAGGATATTTGAAACTTTTGCAAAATGGCCTGCAGGCTCCACCTCTTTGGCCTTTGCCTCTGCCTGACGCTATTTTGGGAAAAGGGATGAGGGCCTCCCTGTGATTCCCACCAAAGCATTTATGGTGGTTGAGAATGGCTTGTTTAAAAAATGCGAAGTGCAGGGCGGAGAGGGAATGGTAGTTCATGTTGGGGCAAAAGCCAGATGTGTAGTGTAATATGCCAGGCTTTGCGCACAGAGCCTGTCCTGAGGAGACCTTGTGGGCCGCATTTGGATTGGGGCCCCAGATGGGCTTCCTGTGGTCAGTACAGAATTTAGAGCCTGTTGACCCTCACATATCTTGTGATAATTGGATGCTCCAGATGTTTCTGCTGACATGGGCTGCATATTAGCCATTTGTGGAGAGTCAGTACTTCTCTTTTGTTCTTAAATATTCTGTGAAAATGTAACATTCTGTAGTTGTAAAGCCACAGTGTTGGGGTTGTCTTTCAGCTGGTGGGATGGATTATGCGCAGGTGCCTGCATTTCCAACTTGCAATTTGTGAGATCACAAGTCAGTGTTTGAGGTGCTCCCTGTGACTGTGACATTACCTCCAGGCAGAACAGTTTAAACTGGCTCTAAACTGTGTCAGAGGTGGAGGCCTTACATTCCTTTTTTGTACTAAGGGCTCAGATCAGTTTTTGAAGTCATTGTGATGAGGCAGTGATATATGGTTATTTTTCTTCTAATTTGTTTGACTGATTGATTGATTGATTGTTGTTGTTTGAGAGAAGGTCAGCGAGCAAGGAAGAGAGAGAGAGAGAGAGAGAGAGAGAGAGAGAAAGGGGGAGGGCCCAGAGCAGTCTATAGTTGTATCATTAGTTGTGACATAGTTTCATTTCACACAGGTGGATATGGGGCTATTTGGGGGCAGGAACCAAACTGGGGGCCTCCCACATGGGAGGTGAGAACCTTTGGCACCATTTGGGTGTTTACCAGCTGTGCCACAGTTCAGCATATGGGTTTGCACGGACCAGGGCTGGGATTCGATCCCCGGACCTCATGGTTGCAAGGCAAGCTCCCAACCTGCTGGACTATCCCGACATCCCCTGTTTATTAAAAAATGACTTTATGTTCACCACTTAGGGATGCATCTCTCTTCTGGGCAGCTCACTCAGATGAAATGCCACTTTTCATTGCTTCAAGTCATTGACAATAAACTGTATGTGCATGAGTGTTACAAGAGGTTTTGGATTTAGTAGCACAGATGGCTGGCTTATCTTCCTTCTAAACTAAGGGGAGTTTGGAAGAGATTTGAAAATAGATAACTTGTGTATCCAGTTGCAGAGCTGGTTATTATTGCCATTTGTCCATTATGTGGAATGGACTGACCTTTAGGTAGAAAAAGGATGGCCTGATTATGCATTCATTCACAGGTTTATTTTTTCTTTTAGTTAATAGTTATTGAATATCTTCTAAGTACCAAATACTGTTCTAAGCACTTGGGATATATCATTTTGCACAAAAGCAGAGAAAAATTCCTGACCTTGAGAAGCTTACTTTCTATTATGTACGTGTGTCTCTGTAGGAGAAGATAATAAATGATAAACATAGTAAAGAAGTAAGTGAAAGAGTATGTTAGACAATATAAGTGCTATGGTAAAAGTAAAAGTAGAACAAGATAGCTCCATGGTTGACTGCTTGCCTCAGTTCCCAGCCCCAGCCTGAGCAAACCCATATGCTCACTGGTGGTAAAGTTTCTCACCTCCCATGAGGGAGGCCCCTGGTTTGATGCCCACCCTGTGCAGCCCAAATCCACCTGTGTGGAATGAAACCATATCATAACTAATGATGTGCAGCTATGGAGACTGCTCTGGGTCCTCCCCCTTCTCTCTCTGTCTCTCTCTGTCTCTCACCTTCTCTCAAAACAATAAAATAAATCTTAAAAAAAATCAAAACAAAGTAAGGGGATGGAGGAAACAGGATGGAAGAAATGCAAAATATGATATGGAGCTGGGTGATCAGAATATGTGTCCGATAGAAAGTGGATCTGAACAGAGGCTTGAACAAGGGGAGAATGTTGGCTCAGAAGGATGAAAAGGCAGAGCAAAGGCCCTGTGGTGGGAGTGTGCCTGGCATGAGCCTATGGTAACATCACCTTCAGTTTTCGTTACTACCATTTTGGTCTGTTATTCTCAGGTTACTTCTGAGACACAGTGCCTGTGTTTAATGACCCAGTAAAACTTTCCAAGTTGAGTGGTTTGGGTGTTTTGTAGGGGTCGGAGAGCCTGCCATGAGGGTAAGGTGCAGATGGAAGTTAGCAAAGTGATAAAGTGTGATAATAGTTACCATCTATTGAGTATTATCCGAAAGAGAGGTCTGGCTTCATAAGTGTGCCACGGCGCAGTCCTACAGAGCCCCCCCGCCTGCCTACTTGGGTTGATGCTCTGCTATCACCATCTTGAAATCCTTAATAGTTTCTGAACCAGGGGCCCCAATTTTCCATTTTCCATTGGATCCCCCAGATTATGTGGCTGGTTCTGCTGAAAGGCATTGTGTTTAGTACTCTACAAAAATTATCCAATTGAACCCTCTTACTGACCCAATGAAGAAGTCGTTTTTATTATTTTTCATTTTATAATTAAGAAAAAAGAGTCTTGATAAGCTTAAGTGACTTGGTAAAAGGCCTCATAGCTCATTAGTGATGGAACCAGCATTTTGAAATTCACAGCTGCCTGCCTCCGAAGCCAGTTTTCTTGCTCTCCATGCTGTATGAACGAGGAATGGAGACGGAAAGAGAAGAAGCAGAATCAGAAAAGGGAAGAGGATGTTTGGAGAGTCAGGACCTGCTGAGCCTGAAAGCAGCTAATATTTAACTGAGGGTGGTGTGAGCCACCAAGCCTTCCTAGCATGATCACTCTATTTGCTCTAAATAGAGATTTATTGATAGTTACTCTGTGCATGATTGCTAATGCCCTGTTTTAGCAAACCTGTCACCTACCTGCTTTTAAAAACGTAGAAGGTTCAAGTTGCCTGAGGTTGGAATTATAAGGTCTCCCAGGGGCCTTCTATGAGCCTTTAGGAGTCGTGTTTTCTCCTTTGGTTACTTACACAGACTTCTTGGTCCAGAAGGACAAAGGCTTAGAGGAGACAGGTTCAAAGTCTATAAAATAATGAAGCACGTAGAGTGAATATGGACTTTCTCATTAGATCCTGAATCATTAGTGCTTTGGGCTTCCTCTTAAAGTTTAAAATATTGTTTCCATATGGATGATAAAATATTATTTTAAATCAGCGAGTAGTGTGCTTATGAAGGAGACTTGGAAGTCGAGGGAGGGAGGAAGAGGGAGTTATTCACACAATATCCCTTTTGTACTGTTCAGATTTTTACCTCCTGAATGCATTTAGAAAATGAAAAATGACAATTTAAAGGCACCATGTAAGGCCAGACTAGAGGTAATTTTAGCCTGAGTTTTCTTGAGGGTGGAGTGGGATCTGGTATGCTGTGAATACTCAACACCACTTGAGTGGGTGGAGGCCTTGGGTGAAGAGTGGAGGAAGCTGGAGTGCTTGGTGGAAAGGGGCTCTCAGGGTGCATTACAGTGGGCCTGAGTGTGACAACTTCATGATCTTGGTGACTTTCTTATATCTCAGTTTAGCAGTCTGGAAAGTGGGTATTTTGCCAATTATTGCAATGATTTTATCTTTAACAAAAAGTATACAACAAGAACTACCAAGTCTTTGCAAAGACAGTGGCAGAAATTCCTATAAATTCAGTTGTTTGTGAAATGATTTAGTGGTTATGCTACTTAAATTTTATATCCAGTTGAGTCTTAAGGTGAAATGGCTGATCCCAGATAGTGTTAGTGGGGCATTAAGGGAATGGTCAACCTGCCTGGTGTCCGGATGTGAAGGCCATCTGGCTTCCACATCTATCATAGCTTGCCGGAAGGTTTCCCCTCCTCCCGTCTGGCCCAGTGGCTGATAGGGCTCCGGTGGGATACTGAAGCTTATGCCTCCTCTTGTTGGCCCCTGGTCACCTGACCTCTACAAACCAAGTAAAGGTAATGATTTCTAGTAGGAGACAAAATTATGAAGTATAATTTATCTTTAAGGCCCTTTTTTTTTTAAGATTTATTTTTATTTTATTTTTTTTACACAGAGAGAGAGACAGAGAGAAGGGGGAGGAGGGCCCAGAGCAGTCTCCATGGTTGACAGCATTTGTTTTCCATATAATTTCACTCCACAGGTGGGCGCGGGGCAGGAACTGGGCTGGGAGCCTCCTGTACAGGCCCTGGCAAGAACTGAACTGGGGGGCTCACCCCAGTTCAGCATATGGGTCCACATGGGCCGGGACCAGGATTCGATCCCTGGGCTCCAGGGCTGCAAAGTGAGCGCTTAACCCGCTGAGCCATCCCAGCCTCCCCTATCTTTAAGGCTCTTGCTTCACTTTTTTTTTCTTTTTTTTACCTTCACCCCTTTCATGTTTTCCTTGCTTTTTGCCGCCCTCCCCCACCCCCACAAAGTACTCACTGTAATTTTCCCTCTTAAATTTGGCTCTCAGGAAAGATTTGATAAGCTTACACTAATATACTTAACATGAATTACTTCAGGTTAAAAGGGTGTATCTTTAAATGGCGAGCTTATGGCAATAGCCAGGTAGTAAGGGAGAAGTATTTGGGGAATTGGGGACAGGGAGCCCACACTACCCCTCTACTACTACTCCATACGTGTGGCCATTTTCACAAGATAGCCTTGCGCATGTGTTGCTAACTTATCTATGACCTAAAACAGGGGTGTCTAAACTTTTGGCTTCCCTATGCCACATGGGAAGAAGAATTGTCTTGGGCCACACATTAAATACACTCACACTAATGATAGCTGATGAGCTAAAAAAACAAACAAAAAACAAGTTGCAAAAAAAATCTTGTAACATTTTAAGAAAGTTTACACATGTGTGTTGGCTGCCTTCAAAGCTGTCTTGGGCCGCTTGTGGCCCATGGGCTGCAGGTTGGACAAGCTTGACCCAAACAATTAATTTTCATTGGCTTGGTGAAAAATCTTTGACCCATTATATTGTTGTCTCTGAAATTGTTCTCCTGGTGTTAGCACGGTTTGGGGGAGAGTGGACTTGGGCACAGTCCTGAAAGATGAGAGGGCAATACTAAGTATTGTACTTGCCTGCTTTCTTGAAGGATTCCTGAGTGAGGATATTCTGTGGCAGTCTGATATGAATGAAATTGCTCTTGCAGGAGAAATGAGGCGTTGCGTCTCGATTAATAATTGAATTAAATTACAATGCTTGCAACCATGAGTAACTGAAAACTGATTTAGATTGCTTATACAATAAATAAATTATACCATGTTGCAAGAGGCCCAGAAGTATAGCTACTTGTTTCACTGATCCAGCAACTCCTCCGTGTCACCAGGGACTCAGATTTTATCCTTCTGTGTGCAGATTTTATCTTTAGGTTGGGGTAACCTGAAGGCAACTCATACTCATGTGAGTTTCAAGTATTCCATTCAAAATGAAACTATCCATAGGAAGAAGAGAGGTTTTTTCCCTTGTGTTCTTTCTTAGGATGGAAGAAACTTTTTTTCAGAAGCCCACCAGCTGATTACTCTTTGAGCATTATTGCAAGGATGTGAATACATGTCAATTTCTAAACTAGTGGCTGGGAAGAGACTTAACATGATTGGCTTAGAGTCATTATATGGGGATGGAGAAAATATTGGAGACTCAATCAATGTGACCATTTGTAATGACTATTACCATAAGGTGACCAGACATCCCGCTTTTGGCGGGACAGTCCCGATTTCTTTTTTTGTTTGTTAAATTTATTGGGGTGACATTAATTGATATCAATTACATTGTTTCCAGGTGTACAATTCTACATTACATTAATTATACATCGTATTGTGTGCTCACCACCCAGAATCAGCTCACTTTCCATCACTGTGTGTTCGATTCTCCCTCCCTACTCCCTCCCCACCTGAGGTAACCACTAAACTATTGACAGTCCCGATTTTTAACAATTTGTCCCACGTCCCGCGGCATTTTAAAAAGTCCTGATTTTTGGAAAGAATGCATGACAAGCTAGGGAATGGCGGGAAATAGACCAAATTTTTAATCAAAAACCCCCTCCCCCCTGGTCAATGGTGTCCCACTTTACCAATGTTAAAATCTGGTCACCTTATATAATTAGTAAAATGTCTGAGTTGGCCGTCCTTCATTAAAAGATGTGTTTAACCGATGGCTGTTTTTCTCAAGAAGATGGGCTAGCAAATGTAGAATGTTTTAAAATCCACAATTGTCTCTGAGAGCAAAAGATTAAACCAAATACTGTGTCACTTGCAAAGCTCTAAGAACATATTTAGCTGTGCTATCACAATGAAAGAAGACTATAGAGACAGCGATAGTCTCTGGAATGTATGAAACGGTTACCATGGAGGGGGTATAACTGTGTCCCTACTCACTATCAAGGAAACAAAGAATTAACTATATTATCTGAACTTTCTGCTTCAGGGTCAAATATCAGGGCTGAAGGTAGCTAGCTGAGCCTATAATCATGCTTACCATGCAAGACAAGTATGACTTGTTCTGTTTGATGTCCAAACAACCTCACAGCAGCAGGTGGAAAGCTGAATATCATTTCTAAAGAAGCTGTTTTGCCAGTTGCATATGGCTCTTCAAATATTGATAAGGGTGTGCTTGTCTGCTGCTTGAACTGCCTGCCTGAGGCATGGCCCTGACCTGTCTGCTGACCATCTAGGGAAGATGGCTCTGGGCCTAGGCTGGGCATTTGGTAGAGTAGAGGGCCAATGGCTGCTGGGTGTCTGAGTGATTTTATGAACAAGGGAGTCATGTCCACATTCCCTGCCTCTGTAGAGTTAGAACTGGAACGAAATGACCCACCGGTTTTATGTCAACTTGGAGCCTATGCCTCCTCCCTGCTCACCCCATGCTCTCAGGCTTTTCCAAATGACGTTCCAAACGACCTCAAGTTTTCCCTGAATGGAATTGTCTAGGTTATCCATGAGGCACGTAAGAGGCAGCAGCCCATTTTATCTGTGGAGAATCCGAAACCCAGAGCAGTAAAGAGATTGGCTCGGCTGGAACGTAAGACAAGCTCTTCAAGGACTGGAGACATGCTTAGCCAAGCACAGAAGCTCAGAGATCCACAATAATTACTTTAGGCACATTTAGAGTAAGAAAGTCTTGGAGAATGGATGAGCTTGATGGTGTTTTGTTAACATAGTATTTAAACTGTACATTCTTGTAAATACGTCTGCAAATTTGAAAATTTGATATGAAAGTGCCTGGGGTGATTTGGTGTCAGTGTCTTTTCTTGTTTAGTTGAGAGAGCAAGATATGCGGGTCGAGGAATGGCTTGTCTAACAGTCCCAGTTTCCACTAGACTATGGTTGAAGGCAGCTTCATGGAAAGAGTGGGCTTTCATGGCTGGCTGATTTGGTGTCCAAGGCTACTGGTCTTCTTGGCATGTTACCTCACCTCTTTAGGGTCTCAGTTTCTTCACATGTTGATGCCTGGCCCATGGTAGACAAACTTTTCCATATCAGAGGTCTTCTCTCCAGGAAGAGGTATCTCGACCTCAGGAGTCTGACATCATTCAGGAAGCACAGGGGCCTATAATGATTCTCTCTTATGTATCTCCATTTCCTCTCCTCTCCAGCTTCTACTTTCTGCCATAAACACAGGTCTCGGCCTTGAACATGTGTTTGCCAGATGCCAAGCCCCTTCTTACTCATTTTTTCTCTCTGTTTACTGCCAGCTTTGCTCAAACAAGTGGTCAATAGCTACGGCCTTCATTTCCTCACCTTTGACTTACTCCTGCAATCCTATATTTCTGGTTCCTACTGCTACTGCTAGAGGCTACCTCTAACTTCTCCTTGTCCTGGCCTGCTATGCCTCATGGAAATGTTTGGCAATGTTGACCATAAGGTCATCTTGTAGCTCATTCTTTCCATGGCTTTTGTGACACTCTGATGGGTTTAGTTTTTACTCCTTCACTCACTTCCTTACCATCTGTGAAAATGTGAGCATTTGCTACTTAGCCTTCTGTTCTCTGTAAGCTCCCTTGGGCTCCTTTATCAACCTCAATACAGCTGGTTGCCGGACCTTTATATCTGCTTTTTGGCTGTTGATGGACAGTGGGAGATCTTTGAAGTGTGACCCAATATTCTTCTGGGCCCGCATTAGCTGCAGAACATCTCTGGCTGGGTAGTTCTTGACTCTCCACGATGTGTTACTCCAACTAGAAAGAGCTGAGATACACTTTGATCCCCCTTATCACCGTACCTCACTTATCTCAGGGAATGCTTAATGACTCAGCTCTCCTGCCATGGAGACCTGTGAGAAGCTCACGGGTCATTCCTGAGACACAGCTGTTTGTAGAGTTGGTGTCACCCATCAGATGCAGGTTGTGTTTTGACTACGCTTGTGCTTATTCTTTGGCTGGGGAAACCTTTGTGTTGTTCTGCGGTAGTATGTCTAACTTTTTTCTAGGACTGTGGAAGGTCAATGCAAAAGTCACAACTTCTTAGATCATGTACCATATATTGCTCTAATGTGTATACTGCTATCAGCTCAGTTCTGTTGCCTCTTGAATTGCCTGCTTTTGATGCCCTATTCTGGTGTAATTTATTTATCTAAACTTTACCGGCATTACCAAAGGGCTTTCAGTTATTTATTTATGTTTTAGAGGAGATGAGTTACTCTGAGCCACCTAACTTCCTATGCCTGCTGCTTCTTAGTACCAATGGTGGTACTTGGAAGAGAGTTTTGCTTTGGAGCATAAAGCATTTTGATGTGTGATCTCATTGCAGTACAAGTTATTTCACATCCTTGGTCTCAGTGTCTTTGCCTGTAAAATGCAGCATTTGTATTATATGGTCCCAAAGGTTCCTTGTTATGCCACAGTTTTGTGCTGAGTATTTTACTCCTACCCTTCCTTGAAAGTCGCTCATCTTTAAAAAGTGAGTAATGTAAAACAACAAGAAGATCCAGTTAAATGCCTATTTCTTGTGGTGCCTCAATTGGCAGGTGTAGTCTTGCCTTTTGTAGCCTTTGTTTTCTGACTTAAATCCTCACTTCAGTAAAAACCAGACAAAATAAAGAGTGGAAAAACAGAGAGTCACAGAGGTAGGAAACTTTTTTTTTTAACATCAGAGGAAAAAAAGAAAAAGAAAAAAACCTCTCAGACTTCTTGGCAAATAAGAGGAGTCTGGATTAAAAAAAAAAAAAAAAAGTCCACAAACAGTTTCCTGGTTGTCTGAGTGGAAAATCCTGGTTTTTAACATTTCATATCTTGGAAATGTCTGAATAGTTTTTGTTTAAAGGGAAATTCCTTTTGGCTGAGAAAGCCTGCAGGATTCAAACTGATAGGTTGATGTTTTTAGAAAACTTGGAGAAAATAAGGCTTTGTGATGAAAATTCTTTTCACTGGCTAGTTGTGTTAAATAGAGATTTAAGTCCACAGTTACCAACCACAGCGTTTTAAAGGTTCGACCTTTAACTTGTTCCTTCACCTCACTTCCTGTCTGCATCCTGGGGAAACATCTCTCACAGCTGCTTCTTCCTCCAATTTGAGAAACTTAATGAAAACCTGTTCATGTTCAAGGCCGGAAAATATATACATACTTGACCATGTGGCTCTTCCAGTTGCATGGGAAGGAAGTTATGTAAAAAAGTCATTACATTATAAGCCATTAAATACCTGGTGTACATTTTGCATTCCAGTCGTATTCAGTGTATTCTGGTGCACAGAGAAAGGAATAATAATTCTGAAGGGGATGAAGAGTTGGGGAACACTGCATGAAACAGATGGTATTTGCAGTGGATCCTGAAATATAAATAGACATTCTCCAAGAAGCAGGAAGGCAGATGCAGAGTAAGAAAATATTTTGGTTGGTTCTGGAAATCCCAAGTAGTTTTATGTAGTTAGACAGTAGGGTGCTCTCTGGGGAATGTTGGAAGATAGGACAGAATCCTAAAAGATTTGCATGCTTTGTTAACCATTTGGATGTTCTTTTGTGGGCTGTGGGATGAAAGGTTTTTAACAAGAGAGGGACAGGAGCAGAAATGTGTTTTAGAAAGGAAACCCTATTGGTTATGAAGGATGGATTGGAGGGCAGAATCAATGGTAGCAAGATCACCTGCTGGCTGGCTGTGTTATCTGTGAAGTAGAACAAGATACCATGAAGGCCTGAACCAGACGGAAGAAAGGGTTAGGAGCTATACTTGGAGATGTGATGACCGTGGGAATGGGAGAGGGATATGGGAGACTTCCTGTTTTCTGACATGGCACTTAAGCTGGTAGTGCTGCCATTGACCTAGAAAGGGACTATTTGGAGGAAGAACGAGTTTGGTGGAAAAGAGAATGTGTTTAATTTTGAACATAGCAATTCTGATGTGTTTGCAGAACATTCCGATAACTAAAAGGCGTTTGGAAACTTGGGTCTGGAGTTCTGGAGACAGGTGTGACTAGAGATGTAGATTTGGTTGTGACGAGTCTAGTGGAGGGTAAGTGAGGCCAACAGCCTACATGATAGTCTGGAGGTGTCAGACTGAGAGTGAGGGGGCTGAGAGAAAGGCTGAAGGCGGAATCTGCAGATGGAACTCAGGAAGATTTGGCAGGAAAATTTGGAGAAAAGGCCAGGAAAATCCCATCATAGGATCCAACAGTGGAGAAAGTTGCTATAGAGTGGTCAACATGAATAAGGGCTGAGTGTGTTCTTCAGGTGACCACTAAGCACGCCAAAGACTGTGTGTGAGCGAGCTCAGGGCAGTACCTGCGTCTCAGAACCACACAGACCTCCCTGTGGTCAGTACCCATGGCCGATCTGTGTGGCATTGTGCCTGGGGAGTGGAGGCTTTATTTCCAGGCAAGAGTAGAAACTGCAAAAGGGCAGGAACTGAGAAAAATGCATGGTGGGTAACATAATTAACACTGCCTCGCTCTTTCTTTCTTTCTTTTTTTTTTGTATGAGATTAAAATCAGTCCTCAATATTGCCCTTGGGAACTGTCATTGATGCCTGTATTGTTTTATGAGGATCTTTTCTTCATTGTTCTCTCTAGGCTGGGTCCATCTATCTCTGCTGTCCCTGCACTCAGCAAGGAGAAGTTTGTGCGTTGTCCCCTTGTACATGTGTCATTTATAGTTCTTAGGCATTGGAGCACAAGGATAGTCTCTAGACTCATACCTATAAAAGAGGGTTGGGATTTATCAAATCACTGTAAGGTTTAAGGCTTTTCCTTTTTTTGTTTCTCCAAAAGTATCAGGTGGACCCACTGGTTGCCAAAGATGAGTTTGATCAAAGAGACATCAACAATATTCACATAGTAGAAAAATAGGGAAAAAACCCTAATTTGCCCCTTTCGGTAGGACATAATACTAAGGGCAGGTGAGGACACATGGTCTTGCGATGAGAGTACGAGAAAGATGGCTTCCAGTAAAAGGATACAGTGAAATAAATGGCACGGCTTCACAGAAAATGAGCAACTACAAGCAGGGCCTGGGTTTCAGGACCTACAAAGGGACTCTGTCGGAACACCCTTCAGTCCTCCCCCCGCAGGCTGGAGCTGGCATCCCCAGGGCTCTTTGCTGCCCCATATCTTGGATGCCACTTTTATCTTGGGGTTGCACTTACCCAAGGAGGTGAGGGACAAGTAGGGAGGGGTGGCTGTGTAGCCAGGACTGGCATGAGGGCCCGGGAGGGTGGGCAGAGTAAGGAGAGTTCTGCTCTTGGACTGCCCATGGGGAAGCGTCTGCTCAGCCCGGAACAGACAGCGTTAGGATTCACCACACAGTTAGCTGTAGTGTGGATTCGGTGTCTCTCTTGACTGACTGGGAGCAGATTACTTCTTAGCACATTATTTCAATAACAGAATGTCTTGTGAGGTTGAAGCACCTATGTTACAAGCTTTTAAAAAATCAACTTAATTTTTCAGAACAGCTTTACATTCACAGCAAAATTGAGCAGAATGAATGTACAGAGTTCCCATATACCCTCTGTCCTCTGCCCACACACAGTCTACCTCACCATCCATATCCCACTGTTACAAACTTTTGGAATGTGAATTTGTATGCTGGGGTTACCTGTGGTGGTAGCTTTCAATTTTAACTTTAAAAATTTTTTATTTGTTTAGTCACAGATCAACTTTCTTTTGTAGTCTAACAGAAGTCAGATTAGTTCACAAGAGCCTTAAACATAACGTGTGTGTGTGAGTCTTTTTTCATTAATTGTTAAATTTCTTGGGGTAACATTGGTTGGTAAAAATGACATAGGTTTCAGGTGTACAATTCTACATTATGTATTTGTGTGATGTTTTTTGTTTTGTTTCAATAAAAACTTCCAGCAAGTTAGGAGCAGACTTATGGGTTTCAGGAGAATACAATTAAAAAGTTAAATTATACATGCAACTCATAAAAAACATTAAAAAACCTGAAATGTTGGTGTGTCCCACCCTCTGCATCTACAAGTGCCTTAGGCACTGGATGCTGGTCTTTGGGAAGGAGAGTGGGATTGAGTGGGGGAAATACTATATTTTTTGTAACCAGAGAACCTGAAGCTGATCTTTGGAGCTCTGAATTTTAACTTCCTACTCGGAGATGGTTTTCATTTCTGAGGCCCTGCCAGGAGCTGTTTTTCTGGATTTTCAAGTTTTCTTTCCAGGGCTCTTCTGCAGCCTATGACCTACATTTGGGAGCAGCTGGCAGGCCTAGGGCTGCAGGCTAAGGAGGTCGGGGAGGACGCAATGAAACCCAGATGGAGACAGGCCTGCCTGCCTAGGGCTCCGAGACATCGGCTGTAACTGAAGACGCCCGTGACACTGGCGATCTAAACATAGTCATTTTCCTGTGTGAGGAGAAAGAGAGGCAGAAAAGTAGCAACGAGAAAACCATTGGGTTTTTCAGCTGTGTTTACCCATGAGAAACATGAGGTGGGTCGAAACCCAGTGTTTCCTTTTGATTTAAATACAGATGTACAGGTGGAAACTGAAATTGAGCCTGGCCCAGCTGAGAGGTGGGTTGGTTGAGTGTATTGGGGCATGACGACTTTTTAGTTTTCTTAGTCCTTCTCTTCCTATTTCTGGTATGGGATTCTGAATGTCCTGTGGTCTGCTGATGGCTCACCCACTGGGGGAGAGGGTTGGGAGGAAAAGCCGACACTTCAGAGTCAGCACAAACTTCTTATCCTTATTATCACCGACATTATTTATTCATTGCTTTCCCGTGGTACTCTTGGAAAATGATGATGTCTGCCTGGCGAATTGAAGTAATAGATGAGGCTGATCACAGCCCAGGGGCTGTGTCTGCTTCAGCCTCCACTTGGGGCTTTTCATAGGCACATTCATTGGGAAGCTACCAGAACAGTACCAAGCACATCGTAGGTATTCAGAAAAATATTTACTGAATGAATGGACAAATAAATGACTCTGGGCTTATAATGTGGCTTTGGTACTCCCTACCCTTGCTACCTTCCTGAGACTTTCACAAGGCCACGATAGAGGATGAGTGATGTGATGTCAATAAAGTACCTATCTCCATTCCTTTGCATGGCCACTAACTTAGGAATATTAGGTCCCTGTCCTCCATTTTTTCTACTTCAATAATTGCAGGAGGATAGGAAGAATACCCTTGCCTAATTCTAAACTTCAGAAAAAAAAAAGTAATGGAATAAAGCCTCTTTAAGGTGATCTAATTGTTTTATTGATTGATTGATTGATTGATTTTCTCCAGATTAACTGATATAATGGTACAGATCAATTATATCTCAATGTTATGGTTTGATATATATCAAATTCTACAACATTATTATTTGATATATGAGGGCTGTTCGGAAAAAATCCAGCCCCCCCCCCC